>JAJGOT010000399.1:705000-802781 GCA_022457155.1 Cladopsammia gracilis | reverse complement strand
GAGGGGGGGGGGTATCTGCTGTCAGACTCGGATCCGACCCTGATGTTGTTTTAAACTATTCACACCAAAAATGCCTGTTTTGTGCCTGTTATATACACAAATACCGTATAAAATCACCAGCACTTTTATATCAAAGTATGAAGCAAGGCTGATATTACGTAGAACATTTAACGTGACAACGACATGATAGAGCCCAAACTGAAAGCCATAATGCAACCGTGGACAGCTGTTTCGACCTGGTTGGTCAAATGGCAAACTTTTGAATTCGAGCTCAATTGCCATCACCAAGTGTGATTTGGTACTGCTACACCGTACTGACGAGACCCAACAATGTCGAAACAGCTGTCTGCGGTTGCATTTTGGCTTTCATTTTGGGATCTATCATGTCGTTGTCGCGTAAAATGTAATACGTAGTATCGGCCTTGCTTTGTACTTTGATTTTATCCCTTTTTTTGGTCGACTTGATCTTCTCCAGATTCTACGTACATCAGCAGCATTTTCGTTCGCGGTCCTTTGCTTCTTAATTACTAGTACTTTTATGCACGATGTTGTCTTAGATGATGTGTTCTCTAAATGTTCATCTTCGCAACAGTTAAGGAATTAAAAAAATGCCGACCCTGCCTTTTATTTTGGCCTTTACGCGTTCATCAAGTCAGAGCCTTAAAAATGAAAAAGTCCGGTTCAAACGTCGAACTTCACATGTGCCGAATCTAATGCAAATCAGCAAGAACAATAGATTTTGCGCATTTGCATTAGGTTCGGCACATGTGAAGTTCGACGTTTGAACCGGGCCTTACCTTTCCAAGTACCTTACTTCGGGAGCTTATAATCCGGAGTAAGAAACTCACAACGTTTTTATTGGTTTAGTTTTAGACTTTTTTTCGTAAAATTCGACTTTCCTGTCAGCGTAATTGTGATATTTGGATTTTTAATCGACGAAGATCAGCTAGTCCGTTCATGGGCAACACACCATTCCTGATCGCAAACGTTTGTTATAGACCTCTTCAGCTTGTATGTTTTGTTTCCCCAATGTAGATCATGTGATGTTACCCTAGAGAACTGTTTCTTTTTAATTTTGTTTTCTTCACGTGCATATGTATGCATAATTTATGAAAAGACAAAGGACAAATTCCCTTGATAACATCACATGACCTACATTGGGAAAACAAAACCATACAAGCTAAAGAGGTCTATTGGCCAACGAAGATCCAAATTTACGAGAAATTGACGAACATGCATACATCCATCCATCCATTAGCTGCATAGTAGGCGCTGGTTCATTTATAGGGCGAAATTTCCCTTTCGCGCGTTCCCCTCTCGAGCGCGTCCTCGAAATTTCGCCCTATAAATGAACCGGCACCTGCTACGCACGCTAATACATCTAAGTCATGGGCTTTTGCTTACCTAGCAAGTATGCATATTGCTGCTATATAAATGTACAAATGTTTAATAGAGAATTACATTGTGTAGATTCATCATAATGCCTGCCAACAGAGGTAAAGAAAACAAGGAATTGGGGATGGCCTTGAGAGGAACGGGGGGATCTGGTAAGGAGCCTGATTTCGCCCACTATCTCTGTCGGTTTCGCCGATGGTGTAGTGCTGATCAAGTGACGTCTGCCTTGTTAGCAGAAGTCGGGGCTTGACTCCTCGTCGGCGAACCATATTTTCACATAGTATGATGTTATGCCGTACTTTTATACGTTCACGCGTAGACTCAGACCCCCAAAAAACTTTAAACATACACCTAATTCAATAAAGGTTGCTTTGGTCATTGGTAATTGGGCATACGGAACACAATGCAATGCTTTGCTTCAGTGACCGCCAAACAATAGCTTCCCAATGCCCAATTACCAATGACCAAAGCAACCTTTATTGAATTAGGTGTATACGGCACTGAGTTTCTCGGGTCTGAGTTTTCTAGACACCTTTCGCCTTTGAGAGAGTACAAACACAGACAATAAGTCACTGAAGGGGTCAGGGACGAACTTTAGATGTCCTATGTTTGTCTTACTTTGTATTCCTTTTACTGGTCCTGTAACAGGTCTTTTTATTTAATACTTCTTTATTTCTTTCCTTTCTCTTTGCAACTTTGCAGGGCTTATGTCTTTCCTCAAGAAAATTCGAAATGAAACAAGTAACGCCGTCAGCAGTGACAACAAACAATGCTGACAAAAATTCATTAGAAGTAGCAGCTCTTGCAGAGAACATTGCAAAGAACTCAACTAATTGGATACGATAGAGACAGCCACAGATGCGGCTGGCCGGATTCGGATAGCGTTCAGATAGCGTTCACACTTTGCTTTGCAAGCTCCTCGCCATAACAATTGCATTAATTCTCTTGCCTTATGGGCGCTTACAAGACCCTTACTGCGCCTTTCAATAACATGCATAATTTAAAATTCAAGTTTCCACCAACGGTTGCGTTTTACACTGCCGTCAATCATCTTAGCTTACCTCTCAGGAAACAGATCTTCACTTCAATGAGTTCAAAAGGTCACGTCCGTGCATTATGATTGGTAGATTTCGATCCATTTTGTTTGTTTCTTTTTTACATGGTCCATTGGCTTTCGTATTAATTATGATTGACGGCAGGGAATAACGCAACCGTTGGTGGAGATTTGAATTTCAAATTCCGCATGTTATTGAAAGGCGCAGTAAAGCCACAGGAAAAGTTGAAAATTTACATGCACATGTAAAAATAAATTTACAACATGTAAATATGGATTTACATACTTTGTAAACTGCGATTGACGTGAAACCCCGATTTCACTACTACTGAATGTGGTCTTACTTTTCATACATAAATTGATGTTTCTCCGCAAGCTCCCTATAATTAGTATAGGTAAAAACAGCAAACTGATTCTTACGGCAAGGAGAAGAGATTGATACAGAAGTAAAATAAAAAACAAACAGTTGAATGTTGCAATTTGCAGAAAGTTGCGTACAGTTGGATTTACAACATTTTCGTTTTTTATTTGAGAACATGCAATTGAAATACAGCTGTCACTCAATTACCACTGATTACAATTACATCTGAATGAAAGAGATGTTTTTAGTAAATGGGCACCAACACGATTTTACATTACATGTAAAAGATGATGTTTGTATATAATTTCGACAGTGGAATAAATATTTGTGGAGAAAATTTTTGCAGGAATTGTTTTTGAGGGCACTTATTTTTGCGGATCGTAAAAGAAAATCGCAAAATTTAGAACCCGAAAACATTTAGTGCTACACCTCGTAGTACATTTTTTACCCCGAGTTTCCTTATAAATATGCAGTGCTTCCCTATAAATAATAAGTGAAATCATTTCACAAACACTCTGTCCCTCCCCACCTTAAAAAAAATGAGACAAAATAAACAATATTTTGAATGTGTGACCCACCTGTTAATAACCCCTTCTCTAATTAACATTTATATTCCCAAACGTTTTTTTCTTTTTGAAAACTCGAAGGGAAAATTAAAAAATACCAAATAGGCATTCATGCTAAAATTGAATGTCATAGCCCTGTGAACATGCTCTTAAAAAAGATTAAGCTGCAACCACATGAATATGGTA
This sequence comes from Cladopsammia gracilis, assembly GCA_022457155.1. Lineage (NCBI taxonomy): Eukaryota > Metazoa > Cnidaria > Anthozoa > Scleractinia > Dendrophylliidae > Cladopsammia > Cladopsammia gracilis. The sequence continues at coordinate 799,219 of JAJGOT010000399.1, read as the reverse complement.
ATTAAGGAAAAAGTGTGATAAAATAAGGAGGAATGCCAATTTAAAAACCTGCATTGCTTTTTAGTGCAGTGTGAATATTAAAAAATCATAATGCTGCATTTTACAGAGGATTCCGAGATAAGCATAGCCTGTATGCCTATTTGCTTTGCTTGTATGCATGAAGCAAAGGAAATGTAGGTATGCACAAAATCCTGGCTCCCCCCCCCCCCCCCCCTCATGCATAGGAGAATTATGGAAAGGCTCAAACCACCAAATGTCAATTAAGCAGAGAATTTCAATGACATGCTCGTGTGAGGGGCACGCGCGGAAGGGAGAGGTTCTCCCTTCCGTGTGTGCCCCTCGCATATTTGTACAAAGTGTTGTGACTAAACTTTACTTAATTCCAAACTGAATCCCGTCGTACACAGTCAGTTATGATGGGGCAATCAAGACACTCCATCGTATAGTCCTTGGCCTTTAACTGATTGACAGTCCATGTTACCACGCCAACACCATTGCCTTGCCACATCTCCAACATGTCACTGTGGAAACACACAAAGTTTCAGTACTGGGGTCAAATACATAAGGGTTATAACTAGGGCTGCAATGATACATTTATTCAGGTTACAATACAAATCTCAATACAAGTGCCACAATACGGTACACGATACGATACATCATTGCATACAACTGACAAGTGAAGTAATCTTATGAAACTGCTTTGAAATCATTTATTTTCATTCATAACAGAGCTAGCATGGTAATAAATAACACACTGTCAATAACAAAGCACAATTATAGTGTGATAAACTCAAGAAATAGTCCTTCATAGTAAGCTATCTATTTATTTTGTTATCTATAAAAGGGCTTGGACTTGGGTATAAGGAGTCATTAATTAAAGACAGTAATTTCTGAATATTGATGAAGAATAATAATATCACAATACATTGTTCAAACATCGATATTGGTATTGTGACAAAAAATATCACGGTTCACCGGTGCACCGGTGTATCGTCGCAGCACTAGTTATAACCCTTTCACTCCCAAATGTTGCCAAGATCAAAACAAGATATTGCAAATTATTGAGAAACAAACAGCACTCTATAAAAGTATTGCTCAATAGTTATAATTTGAAGGGTAACTCTTTGGGTTTCATTGACAGACTCAAAAGTAAGAACTATACTGTCTCAGAGTTCAACCTTCAGAAATAGCAAACTGACAGCTTAATACAGGTTGACCATTTAATACAATTTTCATTGGCTTAAAACGCTAAATCAACAGACGAATTTGACATGAAGGAAGGAGGGTCTATTATAGGGGGTCGCACAGTCCGCATACCGCCATTGATAGTTTGTTCTTCCTAGACCGCAAACCGCTTTGGTTTTTTCCTCAAGACCAAAACCGCCAATAATTCTCGACCGTAAACCGCCAGATAAATACGAATGTACCCGCAAACCGACACTAAAAAATGGCTTAAACCGCCAGCCCGCCAGAGTATAATAGACCCTCAGGAAGGTCTGACCCTGGTTGTTTAAAAGGTGGATAGTGCTATCCATCGGATAAATCATTGTCCAGTGGATAAGTATTAAAAAAATCCTTTGTTATCCACTGGATAGTGATTTATCCGGTGGATAGCGCTATATCCACCTTTTGAACAACTGGGTCCTGCTGTTTAAGTTCTTCCATTATCCAAAACCTCAACTGGTACATGTCTCAAACTATTGCAACCATGTGGTCTTGTCAACTGACAACATATTTAAACTGGCAACTGCCAGTTAAGCATTGGTTCAAATTCTATTTCCTTGGTAGTTTTTACAAGGACATTAATGCCACCAGAAAACTAGAGAAATTCATGTAACTGAAAATCTAAAATTACTAACCAACAATTACTACCCAATAATAACCAATTACTAACCAATAATAACCAATAATTGTATTTAATGTTAATACTGTATACATAATATTAATAATTCTTATTCTTTGACTAGTTTATTATCTTGTATCTTATAATGTAATATAACTTATACTCATTTAGCTCTTTAATTAGATTTTGGCTTTGTTAAATGTAATTTTAGTAGTTATAGCGTGTATTTTCTTAAACAAATAAAGACTTGTTATTATTATTATTATTACTATTATTATTATTAATAACTAACACCAGTAATGACTTACTGGCAGATGTGTTCCTTTGCACACGATAGAATGGGTATGCCAAGGAAATCATAAAACCAAGGTAATAGCACAGCCCATATTGAATCAAAGAAACTCAACACTGCTACTTTGAAAGAACTGTCAATCTCAAAAAGTTCTCTTCCCCCTGTTATGATGTAACTCATGCTGTCTCTCCACCACACTAAAGCAGTCACAATTTGAGGATCTGTCTTGCGAACCTAAGATCTCAGTGGAAAGACAAAAAAAAATTAGTAAAGAGAACTTAAGACCGTCTTCCTTTACCCCACCTAATATATCCTCACATATGGGGCGGATCTAGGGGTGGTTCAGAGGGGTCGGTGGAAACTGCTAATGTCTAAAACCTGCAGTTTCTAAAAAAAAAAAAACGGTAAAAATTACAAGGAAAGGAAGTCAGAAAATTTAAAGCCTTTGTCACTTGCTACATAATTAAACAATGGTACAGCTGTAGTTGTATAACATACATTTGTATGCATGCCTTATCTAGAGAGAGCTTTGATCTGAATTTCCCCATAGTCCATCACTACACTTTATTTACACACCATAATTTTATATACTCACACTGTATATTACATTTGGAAAGTAACAACAAACAAGAGCTTTGTCATACAGTTGATAACTCAGGAACAGATTCTTCAAATATTGAGCTGTCTGAAAAAACAGTTACAAAAAAAACACTTTACTGTTATATACCTTATTATAGGAAATTAACAATGCATGTTGACAATGCGAAGAAAATTTACGTTACACTAAATTAACATGAATTTTTCAAAAGTTGGGTTTACATGCATTAAATTAACGCAAATTTTTCGATAAGCATCTTGCTTTATTTACTGCGATTTTCATAATTCTGCAAACTTGCACTTTACATTTCTAAACACCAAACTGCATTTTGGCTTCCGTCAATAAAACCTTCCAAGACAAGTGCACGGATGTTTCTAAGCTTTTTTTAAGCCGAAAATTTGGTTTTGAAGCCTAACTAGACCCTATCAATTCAAAAGATCTTTCAAAGCCTCCGTGAAATGTGACTCTGAAGAGCCAATAGAGGAGTCATGAATTAATAACTAGGTTTTGTTATGAAATAAAGGTGTTTTAAAATAACAATGTTGTAAAATAGCGTGCATTAAATTTACATCGACATTAATTAAGATACATTAAATTAACGCAAATTTTGTATAATCGCGTTAATAAAGTGCATTGTTAATTTCCAATAATAAGGTAGTCTGTCTGTCATCTGACTCTTTCCAACATCTTCAATTTTTCTCTTGTAGTACTTCATGAAACTTACTTTTAATTAGTTTATAAATAAATGGACCTGCTAACACCTTCAACATTATTGTATGTTGACGTAAATTAATGTAACTTTCCACTAATAATGATCAATACAATACAATACAATACAATAGATAAAACTGATGACCCTGTGGCCCTCTATAAAATAAACAAAATATATGCAAATATAAAATTATATAAGGTGTGCTACAGTAGAAATAAATTAATAATTATAACTAAGTTAAATATAAAATATAATTTATACAAGATACAGTTCAATGAAATTGAGATAACTAATAGAAGTATATATATGGTATTACAAAAAGAAACAATATTGAGATAACTCTTACAATCACAAAAACAATAGCTCATTTCAGAAAACAATGAAAACTTCAGCGTGGCATTAAAAACAATAATGTATTTTATTAAGTACGGTAACCATATTAAAAAAATTACTAGGCAAAGGGCTGTTGCTATTGTACTCACTTAGTGCTCAATAAATTTTATGTTCACCTTGTAAGCATCACTGCCTTTCTTGATCTCAATTATCATCTTCAACCCAAGGCTTGAACAAAGCTCCACAACTTCCTCCACAGTAGGAATTTTTTCTTTTGGGAATTTTTGGCTGCATAAGATATTGTTAAATAATACTTTTAAACGTTCCATTTTTTATCCCCCTCCCCCCGCTCACCCCCGCCAAAGAGACAGTCATGTATCAAGTTTCTGCTAAAATTAAGGGGGGTTAGCATTTTTTATTCAAAGGAATTTTGAAGTCACCCGACCCACCACTTTAAATTGGAAAAACCAGAGAAGATCCTAAGGACAAGGTTGCCATAATATTATTGTTGGCTGTGCAAGTTGCATTAAAGGAACAGTCACGAGAGCGCATGCGCCAGTTTCTCGAGTCGAAACTTGACAAGTTCATAGAGGTTTCATTGGAATTATTGCTGCCTACTTTGCGATTAATTTCACTGAAGTTGATGTGCTGGAAATGCCATTTCAGAGGTCCTAGATTTCAAAATTTTCTGGGGGGGGGAGGGGAAGGGGGGCATGCGGCCTTATGCCTCCTTTGTTGCCACTGCCGTCTACATGCATTTTACAAAATATTGCCACTTACTCTCATTTTTATTGAAACCCCCAAGTTCAGCCCAAATTTTTCAAGTTGAAGTGTCAATTTCAAAATGACACCGACTAGTGGTGGCAGTCACGGTGGAAAACGAATAAACTCGGGACAGAAAAGGATTCAATTTAAAATATATTGAGACGGAAAAGGATATTATTTTGAAGGATATTTGAAGTGAGCCTGGTCTGCGCATGGGAATCCATGACAGTGTCCCCTTAAATACAGAGGCATCACTGCTGTTTACATCAAATTCTAGTGTTTTGAATCCTTATGAAAATAAACCAAAGGCACCTAAGAGCCAACCCGTGAATACAAAATGCCAACATATATAAACACAATATTGTGGTAAGCTTATGTTTTCACACTGACACAGTTCGATATTTTTTTTAAATTAAACGTAACGATTTTTGATGAATGCAAAAAAAAACTACATCACTTTCATAATGTCCAGTCAAAAGTAAACAAAAAAAGGATCCCGAACGTGACTTGAACTCGCGCCTCGCAGCTACATTGTACCATTCCAGGAACTAAAGCGAAACGTCAAACCACTTGACTAACCAGGAACACATCCTTAGTTGAGATTAAATTTTATTTCCTAACTAGATATGCATCAAAATGTGTGTTTTCGGTTGAAAAATCCTTTTAGATCGATTTTAATGTCACATGAAAGACTCCAAACGCGAAACATCTTTAAGCTTATTGTTGTTTATATTCGTTTACAACAAATTAGTTGTTATTGCTGGATTTATGTTGTTCTTGTTACAAAATGCATTATGTCACTAAGTTTACAGCTGATGGATGGAGTGAGCCAGTGAGTGAGTGAATTAGCCACCGTTACCATTAACCCGTCCATTATGCTTGCGCATATTCACGGGTTAAAAATACATGTACTTCAACAAGAGCAACAAAACAAGTCATAAAATGTGATAAACAGTAGTATAACCCTCTAATGTGACTGCAGCCAATGAAAGCCAGGTTTTCACCTCTTTTCAGGGTGATATAAGTTAACAAAGCTCTTATGCCAACTCTCAGGCATGCCCCCTGACCCCTCTAGATGCTCAAGCCTACAGGTAGGCCACAACCAAACAATCTCCTAAAATTTGTGGTCCTTGCAGTGTGCTATGAAATTAAGCAGTTGAAAAAGCAACCTGAAAAGATTCAGGCTTGAACGGGATTCGAACCCATGACCTTGCGATACCAGTAAAATACTCTATTCACTGAGTCATCCATTGTGGCTTGGTAGCTCAGTGGGTAGAGCATTGCACTGGTATTGCAGCAGGGGCAGATCCAGGATTTTTCTTAGGAGGGGGTGCACCTCTAAGGAATGACGTAACCACATTTTTTTATTTTCTTTGCAGAATACCAGTTATGCAGGTCATCTCAGTGGGGGGTGAGATCCCCTAGATCCGCCGCTGCGCAGGGTCATGGGTTCGATTCCCGTTCAAGCCTGAATTTTTTCAGGTCGCTTTTTCAACTGCTTTAGTTGATAGCACACTGCGAGGATCACAAATTTCACTCACGTTTATCCGCATTTCACATACAGGTATAAGCTTACGTTTTTCACATATTCATATTCATATATACAGACTGATATATAACCTCCTTGATGAACAAGATGACAGCGTCAGAGTTTAAACCCCAAATCTTACAAGGTAGTAAACTGGTTTTATGGCTCGAAATATGAACCGTAATTAACCTTACCACAGGGGATGTTTACAAGAAGCGTCCAATTTTCGGATTTCATTGAAGGTGAACTCGCTGACCAAACCACTTCCGTCTGTAGTTCTATCCACGGTTGAATCGTGAATCACAACTGCTCTACCATCTTTCGTAAAGTCCACGTCAAATTCAACGCCGGTCGCTCCATTTTCATTCGCCATTTTAAAGGCAGCTAACGTATTTTCCGGCGCCTCAGCGGACCCTCCTCTGTGCGCAACAAGTGCCGGCGAAGATGTTTGCTCCGAGTCCGATTTCTCATTTCGCAGGAAAGACTTAACAAGATTGGCGTTAGGCTTAGGTAGACGAAACGTGCGGTAGAGGAAAACTAAGAGTACTGCAATAAACGCAAAGATTTGGCAACAACAAAGCAATTCCATCGTTGTTGTCTGGACTTTGCGCCCTGTCGTCTCGGGGTTGTCCCAAAGAACCAGGAAAACAATGCAAATACACTATAACAATGGCTACATGAAGTAGACATCTGTCCAGAGGTGGGTTGCTGACCAAAGTGCACGCAGCCTCTGGGGACAAGACTCTTCCCCAGGGCATTCTCTGCTTTCAAAAAAGCCGGTTGCCATCGGTTGCCAGTACGTCTGTTTTGTTTTTGGACCCAATTACCCTAGAAAAGGGCCTGAAACCCAGGGACAGTTAGTCGGATGAGGCCTTGAAAGATTTGTCAGATATTTTTTGCGTGACGTTCAGCCGCATTCCTGAAATGGTTGAATAATCGAAAACGAAGGGAAGTGATATTAGAAATGTCGCCGATGGCGGTGCAAATTTTAATTTATTTCACAATTATTCTCCTTTTGCTCTGCACTTTAATGTTTATCGTCTACCAAATGTTTCGTTTTCCTCGCCCGTCATCGCACAAAGTAGAATGCTTTCTTAAACGAGGAGCTCCGACCACTGATTCTCCGATTATTATCGGTCATCGAGGAGGCGGGCTAGAAGCCCCAGAGAACACACTCGCCGCAATCAAATTAGCGAAAGAAAATGGAGCAACGGGAGTTGAATTCGATTTAGACTTTACTAAAGATGGCGTACCAATTGTTATTCATGATTCGACGGTGGACCGCACAACTGATGGGACAGGAAACGTTTGCGACTTTACTTATGAGGAGATCAGACTGCTGAACGCATCTGCCAAACACCCTCTTGGGTAAGCTTTGAATGTAAGTTTAAATATATTAAACATTCTTCTAGAAACCTTCAAAGAATAAGGCTTATTTAGGTGTTGTTGCGTAAAACTGGTTTAACATGTTAATTTTGATCTGTCGAGTGTGATCGTTCGGGTCAGTGTACAATTGTAGTTCTTAAACTGTTGTTGTTGACATTTGGGGTCGACAACCTGCTGAGTGGAAGTCTGTTCAGAGTCAAAATGCGGGCAGTACGCAGCTCTTACAAGGTCTTCTCTGATTTCCTGAGAAAACAATAGAACAAACAACACAACAATGGACCCTAGCTCTCCCCCGGGGGGGGGGGGGGTACTCCCATATATGAACTACATAGGTATGTGCCGCTGTGAAGGGTGTGGTTTTCAGGCAGTTTAGTCTGGGATAGGGTATAGTTATCAGATATTTTTTGGTCTAGAATAGAGTATCATTTTCCGTGAAACTGATCAGTTGCGTGAAGAAATTAAGTCTAGACAAGGTTTACTGGCAAATGGCATTTCAAAAATTGGTATGGCAGGCAGTATGGCATTTTTACTGACCCCTGTTAACTAATATCTGTGATAGTGAACGAGTTTCTGGAAAATAGCGAGTCTGGAATAGGTCTAGGATGGGTAGGGTTTTTTGGTGTTTAGTGGTCTAGTATAGGTTAAGGGTCTTAAAGTCCCAGCGGCACACCCCCACCCAAAAGTTTACAGAGTACCCCCCCCCCCCCGCCCTAGCTCTGAAAACATAAGAGCTGCGTGATACTCAAGTCCAATGAAATTAGAGGTTAAGAGCTGCATGGTGTCTGTCAAAATGATTTCCACTACTACTGCTACTCCTGGAATCAAACCATTTTTAGGAAATTAATCTTTTGAATGTCTTATTCAGCAAGGAAATTGATACCTCAGTTGTTATTTTTCACGATTCACATTCAAATCGCAATTTTTGTTCACTTAATTGTAATGGCGTCTTATTCCACACTCCCAGGCACGCAAACATCCCCAACAAGCCCCTCGTAGGAAGGGCATAATATATCTTCTGCTTATTAATTTTTATTATCTAATGTTTCATATTCTGTACAGAGACAAATTTCCAAATGAGCGTATCCCACATCTTCAAGAAGTAATAGATCTCTGTCTTAGCATTGGTTTACAGATGTACATTGATGTCAAAGCTGCAACACAAGCTAGCAAAGTATTAGTTTTTTTTAAATACTTGGACTTAACATAATTTGAAAATTTATTTTAAAAGGCTGTTTAAACGAAGACTTTTAAGTAGCTAGAAATAAAACGATATAAAATTTTAAGGCAATCAGACGTATGATTTTGGCTAAAACTGGTCGCTGGTTTAATATATATATATATATATATATGTTGCTAAGCAACCTTTGTGCTACTAAAGTGTATACGACGAGTATACCATATTTACTCTAAAAAGCACTGCCCTCAATAAGCGCTGCTCATAACAGCATAAGCAACGCAGCCCTGAACAACGATGCAGCACTTTTTCAAAGCACTAATGAGCTCAAGAGCAGCGATTATTTGAGAGTCAAAGTAAAAAATGTAAAACCTTATGTTTTGCTTTAAACCAACTGCAGAAGTTTATTCTCATGCACAAATAATACAGTCAACTCTCTCTTAAGGCTGGTTTTCGCTTATGTCGGAGTCGGTGTCATGATCAGTAGCGATATGATCTAGTGAAAATCAAACCAACGGAATCGGAAGAAGATTACAGAGTCATAAGCGGAATCAGAAGAAAATAGAACCGTTCTGATTCTTCCGACTCCAATTCCGTCGAGCTTATGACTCCGCTTTCGAATCTGATTTTCGATTTTCACGGTTAGGTCGGAAGCACTCTTACGACTCCTACTCTGACTCTGTCACCAGTGAAAAGCAGCCTTTAATGACCACTCTCTTAAGCAACCACATCCTGTAAGCGACCACTTTGTAAATAATTACCATCTTGCTTCTCAGTCAAATACTGTTTGTCAGGATTTTTCTCTTAAGCAACCACTTTTTCCTGCCCCAAGGGTGGTCACTTAAGAGAGAGAATTGACTGTTATATTGTTTCTTCTCTTTATTTCTTTTAGGGTCAAAAGAGCATTTTGACTTATTAATAAGTGCCACCCCCAAATAAGTCTGACACTGGTGTGCCTTGAATAAGACGCGTCACACTAGAAAGTTGAAAAAATATAATATTAAGCACTGTGCACAGCATTTTTTTGAGTACATACAGTAAAAACATGTACAGTAATAATATTTGTAAGGTGCTAGATAGAGAATAAATTAATAAAGTAATAATGTTATTAGTTAAAAATAGATCACCCCCCAAAAATTTCTAAGCATGAACAATTAAAAAATGTTGGTGATTTAGAATGGGTTATTTTTTATCGTAGGCTGCAAGTGTCCTGAAGGATTTATTTGCCAGCCATCAGCTATATGATAAAGCCATGGTTTGCTCATTCTATCCCAATGTAACTTTCAAGGTGAGAGAATATGTGACAGCCAAATGTCCAGTTTTGTTTAACTTTAAAACATTGTGTTTTGATTTTAACAACATATTTCAAAAGACATCCTATGACATGTTCTTTCAGTCTAAAACAGAAATATGAATTGATGATATTTTCCTGCCGAAATTTCTTTGGCAAAATGCTGTGATACACCGTGTATTTAGAGCAGTTTTCAATTGATTAATTTCATAATTGCTTTGGTTTTGCATTGCTACGCTTTGTGATTGGCTAAAAAATCTTGGGCCATTTTCTCAACCAATCAGAAGTAAAACCAAAACCTGAATCGTGATTTGCTCACATGCATTTTCCCGCCCTTGGTGCCGGCTGCATGTATTTGCTTCCAGTTCTGATTGGTTCATTGGATTGTCTGCGAGTTCTGTGATTGGTCAGTGTACATGTAATTACTTGCTTCTTTTTTTAAGACATTGACCTCTAAATTTTAAAATTTCAGGCCCCCCCCCCCCCTCCCCTCCCATCCATAACTGACATAGCAAGTACTTCATGATCAGGACCTCCCTTTTTCTTGTGGCTAAAATTCCAACTCATCTCAAATAATGGTAATGAATCATTCCCAAGACTGAGAGTGATGTTACAGATGAACTTCCATTTGGGCTGAGAAAGAAGAGGAAAAGCCAGGGTTTTGCAGTGCCTTCGCATATGCATGTGCTGTTCATCTCTAATCTTTTTACAATGCAAATGTAAGAAATTTTGGGAAATCTTACAGGGAATTAATGTAAGTTTTTTTTCTCTCCTTTGTGATAAATGTCAGGTGAGACAAGCTGATCCAAACATTCTGACTGCCCTTACATGGGATAAAAAAGTTATATCTAACCTCGACTATGATGGGCCATCCAGATTTAAGGAATGGTGGAAGCAGAAGTTGGCTTCAGTGTTAGACAGAATATGGGAGCTTCACCTCCATTCATGGGTTTATGACTTCCTTGGAGTGGGTGTATTTCTTTCCCACACAGCTCATCTCTCAAGGTATTGACAACATATTTAAATATTAAGCTTGGCTCTCATATTGCCTGCAGCATGCCTGAGCATGCCTGCTGTAAATCAATAGTGGATCTAGGGGAGGGAACCCCCTATCTTGGCCCGAGCCTGAATGGTCTCCAACATTTCCTCTCCCCCCCCCCCCCCCCCCACCCCTCCCCCACCACACAGTGGAGTCACTGTTAATGTTAAAGGCTCAAAATTCAAGAAAAGTTCAAAATTTCATTTTATAAAATACTGAAAAACAAATGTACTGCCAAAGAGGTTTCATTTGTATGGTCACACCATAGGATTTCATCGACACACACAATAGTTAGAACTACACTACATGTCATCATAATTGATTCTGGGAGTGAAAGGGGGTTCATATTGTTATTAATAAAGCTTGCACTGACAGGCAGCCAATCAAATAATAAATATACTAATGTGCTCAAATTAATGAGCACTCATAAATTTTTTCTCCTTCAGGGATTATGTGAGGAAATGGCAAAAGAAGGGAGTCAGTGTAGTTCTATGGACAGTTAACCATCCTGCTGAAAAGGACTACTTTGCTGGAGTACTCAAGTGTCCAATCATGACAGATTGTGTGAGAAGGGACTCGGCAGAACAGACCACACCATGAGAAGGGTGTTTAATGGTCTTTCAAATATATTACAAGTGTCGCAAAATTTTAGTCAAATTTCATGGGTCAGTACTCCAAGATTCAAGAGTCTCGATTTTTTCACTAAGCTGTCTGCTTGGCCCTTTTTTTTTCTCCCTGTAAATAATGACTAATATAATGGATTTTAGGGCCTTTATTTTTGGGTAATTAATTGCAAATTTCTGTTTTGCATATTAAATGAATGAGTCAAAAAAAGACATGCAGCATTTTTGTTTCATCTCTCTCTTTGCACTTATGCCAACTCTCCCGGATACGGACCGAATCATCCGGTCTCCCATACGAGTCACCAAATCTCCCGGATAAAAGCAACTTTGGATCTTTTCTCTACGATAGGCTAAGATTTTAACCCAAATTTTCCCAAAATCCAAGAAAAATGCGTTCTTTCATCATATCTTAACTTCACTTGTTAATGCTTTTCGGGTCTCAGGAATGCAGAAAATGGTACCTTTAGAGGGTAAAGCCAGGGGGGGGGGGGGGGGCAGAAAAAATCTTACATCATCAGGGGGGTGGGCTAGAAAAAATATTTAAGGAAAAAATTAAGATCCCCATAGCCCCCCCAACCCATAAATTATGAACGGTCCCCAAAGAATCAGAGCTGGGTATAAAAATTGGAGAATTGTAGCACGTCTTGAAAGCGTACAATCACGTTTTAGGGTAAGCTTATAAAAGTATTTGCCTGTTAATTTTTCACCCCAGTCATTTTGTTTTTCACCCCCAATGCCTCTCGGCATTCAGTAAAATACAAATGGTACAAGTCATTCTTGTTCCGTTTCCTTCAATAAGGAAAGTCCAGTACCATTTGTCGGAAAATTATAACCTTGAAAGCGCTCTTACTTTCCACGTCATATATCATGCACGAAATATCTACCGACTTAACATTGACGGACATAAATATTTTATTCGAAAACTCTGTTTAAAACCGCAATAATATATTTTACCCAATGGAGCTTCTATCATAGGTACACATTATTAATTATAATTCAGTCTGAAGGAATATCTGGCAGCAAAATGGAAATTAAATGAAGCGATTTTTTCAGAAGAAATGAGCAGCGATTTTCGAGAAGTCCTTCCCAGGCCCCAGTATGTTTGTAATGATCGTAGAAATGGCGCTAACAGCAGTGTCCTATGGACTGCATATTTATATCACAATTCTGCTCATTTTCCTGGGCGTTTTGATGTTTATTCTCTATCGAATGCTTCGTTTTCCTCGGCCGACGCCGTACACAGTGAAATGCTTTCTTAAGCGGGGAGCTTTGACGAGAAATTCTCCGATTATTATTGGTCATCGAGGAGGTGGGCTAGAAGCTCCAGAGAACACACTCGCCGCGTTCAGATTATCGAAAGAAAATGGAGCAACGGGAGTTGAATTCGATTTAGACTTCACCAAAGATGGCGTACCAGTAATAATTCATGATTCTACGGTGGACCGCACAACAGACGGAACGGGAAAAGTTTCTGACTTGACTTATGAGGAGATCAGACGGCTGAACGCATCTGCCAAACACCCTCTAGGGTAAGCTTTTTAAGTTATGTTGTCTCCTTTTGTTGTATTAAAATTCAACTTGACAGTGAGGCCTGGAGGACACAAACAAAGGAAATAAATAGACACAAATACTGATGAAGGGGTTATCCCCGAAACGTCTGACTGTACATTTGTAACAGACTTTCCAACAGTTTCATTGTTATTTATAAGACAAGATGACAAGACAAGATGATTTATTCAACTCAGCTCAGTTTTACATGACATATAGGTAAAATTTACATAGGCAACTGAACACAAGTACAGCTAAGGAATAAAAGAAAAATGTAACAAAAAATAGAGAGTGAGTTGGGATCATCCAAATAGCAAAGGCTTATCTAGTGGATGACCCCTACAATAGAATACAGTTACAGACAATTAAGAATAGATTTTATTTTTTATAAAAAGTATTTCTTCATGTGCTAAGGTAGATAATTAAATAGAATAACAATTAAGCATGGAATTCTTCAGGGTTTTACGAAATATTCTTAAGGTCGCGGGGGATACCTGGCCATGAATAAATTCATAAGGCAAAATTTTAGCAGGAGTGTCACTTTGAAAAACGTTATATCGTGAACGTTTGAAAGCCGATTTTGCTAACATTTAACAGAGATATTGGAGAATAATAGAAGTGCATAAGGATTGTTTTTTATTGAAGGGATCGCGCTTTGCGTCAATGCTGTAAGCTACTAAAGATAGTTTGTTTTAAAACGTGGTTTTGTGTCCAAGTTTGCTCCTCGAGAAGAACACAAAGCAAGTTGATTTCGCCAATCACTGATCCGTCAAAACGTCTATTGTGTCATATCTGACTTCGAATTTTTGATTTCAACTTTAATTAAAAGTTATTAGCTTTTTAAGGAGTAAAATTGTCCATGTTAGAATTTGAAGCCTCATATCTTCCCTTTGAAAGCCTATTTAAAAATTTTGAGTCAGATATGACAATCTACAATACACCTAGTTTACCTCCCTGCAGTATCAACTCATGAAATTCTCTATCCGCGCTGAATTCTTGGACACAAAATTGCTTGTTTTTACGCTTCCGACGGCTTCCCGAGAAAACACGAATGCAAAAAATATATATATGGTAATTTTGCCAATTTCCATCCTCGGGCTATTGTCAACACTTCATACAGAAAGAACAAAGCGTTGACACGCTTTGCACGTGCAATTATTGATGCAGAAACATTACAGAGCCTGTTCGTGAATATTTTGCGCATTTTCGGTATCAGCCGTCGCACTTCGTGCATACTCTTTTCATAAATGCATACTGATGAGCGGAACCTGTCCCCCGCGACCTTAAAGAATTTGAATTAGTAACACATTGATATTATTGATAATTCTACAGTATTCCACACTATCAAGTTGAATGTTAAATGTATCAAAAAGACCACTGTTCTAAAAAAATTTTCATTCTGTGGATCTGGGCCGCATAAGGGTTGGTTTCCACTAGCGATGCAAACAACAGAATGAGAAGCAGAATCAGTATCACAAGAAAGCTAAGATCTAGTGGAAATCAAATGGATGGAGAGGTATAGTAAGCGACGGAAGCAGAAATAGAATTGGAAGAAAAAGGAAACCTTCTGATCCTCCAGATGCCGATTTCATTGAGCTTCTGATTCCGATTGCAACTGCTTTTTTCATTTTCACTAGAACATAAGGTTCCTTACACTTCTGAAATCTGCTTCTGATTACATCACTAGTGTGAACCAGCCCTAAGTGTTTGACAAAACCAATAATAATTGCATTACCCACTGGATATAAATTTACATGTACATGTATCTAATAGATAGTGTTATCCGCCTTTTTAACAACGGGGCTTGAGAGCCAGCGTTGCGACCTCCTGAAAACCAGTTGTCCCCAAGTTTCTCTTCTCTTCCTATCGATAGATCCATTATGAAAAATCGTAATTGTCTCTGAGTGGAGAAAAATTATGTTTTCTTTTAGCAAAAAGAAGGGAGCATGACCTTGGGACCCTACCCCCCTGCAAGTTCAAAATCACAAGTTTCAAGTTCCCTTCCTCCCAGGATTATAACATGTGCAAATGCCCCCCCCCCCCTAATTCCCTGGGAGTAGGGATGGAGAGGGGATGCTCCAATTGACTGGCGCAGTTTTTACATTTACTGAGGTCCTACCACAGGCCAGGAACATGGTTGTATCGGAAGGTAGCCATTGTCATAAAAAATCTAGTTGTACAAATTTAAACTGATTAAAAATTGTAGAGACTACTGGTAGTTACTGCAACTTGTTCCCACAGTCTGTTTTTGTGTACTGCTCGTGCAACTACACTGTAGTTGTCTCAACCAGTTAAAAGAAATAACCAGTCAAAGGCCAAATCAGACTTTTCCTGCGACAACCTCCCTCCCTGGGACCAAAATAATTTAATAAGAAAAAAGAACAATAACAAACCATATATGTTCCTGCAACCAGTTTCTTTGTGTAAACAATGATTGACAGGTAGACAAACAGAGTAGTCGCCGCATATGTGCTGACCCAGCGCTGTGCTCTAGCAGTGCCCGGGTGCCACAGGCGACTAACTTTTGTCTTTAGGTGACAAGAATGACATAGCTTTTGCCCATATAATAATAATAATAATAACAATAATAATAATAATAATACATGTAATAATAAAAAATAACTTTATTCACAATTTAAAAAATATCTTAATTACAAAATATAAAAATAAAAATAATTGATAATAAAAATTCAAAATTCTATAAAATTACAAATTCCATGATGCAGAGATATTAAAATTATACAATCGAATTATACTAATGACGGCTAAACCAGTGTCCATAAAACGCCCTGAGTATATTTAAAATATCCGCACTAGCTACATTTATTTTAATAACAATAATTAATAATAAAATAATAATTTTATTAACAATTAGAATAACTATTTAATAATAATAATAACTTTATTAACGTGTCTACTTAACTGCTGGGCACCCAAAATTTAAAAGTTGGACTCCCTTTGGACTCCCTATGATAACTCTAAAGCACAGTCTTGTGACCATCAATGAACAACAAGACAACGTGGGTGGCTAATTGAGTTCAAATGGTCAACAAAGCAGCCTAATTGATCCACATCTCGATAACTCATACTCCATTTTATATTTGAAACAGGGACAAGTTTCCAAATGAGCGTATCCCACATCTTCAAGAAGTTATAGATCTCTGTCTTAGCATTGGTTTACAGATGTACATTGATGTCAAAGCTGCAACACAAGCAAGCAAAGTGGGTTATTACTTACTGAGCCTACAGTTAACATTGTTTACTTAATGTTAAAATATATGCCATTGTTACTCATTGTAGCAGTGAAATTTTGGAAACGAAACTTCAAGACAGTTTGTTGAATGTAAATTTGGAAATGAGTATGCCATAATAATTTAAAATATTTTTAATTGAAAAAGAGCTACATGTATTTTGTTTAAAAAATTATGTTTAGTTTATCCCCAAAACTAATGTTTAAAAGTTTCTTTTATGCTAATAAAATGAATGACTTGATTTACATGTAGCGCCCTCCTTCCAATGAGCACCCCTTTTCAAATAAGTGCTCCCTCTTGAGTGTTGTTTTGTTAATAAGCTCCCCTTTCTGATAAGCTCTGCCATCCCTTAAGTCATGTTTTAGAAGAAAGTGATGTTGAAGACATTGAGGTATAATAGCAAATTATGTTCTGACTATGCGAACCAGAGATATTGGACTCAGTAACACTGGTGAGATTCGCGCCCTTATGAGCAACAGTGACCTGTGGAGAGCAGCCATCCATGATTCCCAAGTTGGTGTTGGCTAATACCCTCGTCTTTAGTAGTAGTAGTAGTAATGCGAACCATTGTTACTGTTGTTCTGACTATGACAATTGTACATTATTTTTAAGTTATTGTTCATTAAAATGCTTTTTCAGGCTTGCATGTTTTTGTCAAAAATGAAATAAGTGGCCCCTCTCCAATAAGCACCGTCCCTTGAGCTACCTGAAGTAAATATGCACCCCGGCACTACATCAAATCATTATGGTAATATCAAGTTAGCAGTAGTAGTCCATTTTTGATCATGTATAATTGAAAGTGTTGAATGATTGTATTTTTCTCTCAGGCTGCAAGTCTCCTAAAAGATTTATTTGCTAGTCATCAGTTATATGATAAAGCCATGGTGTGCTCATTCTATCCCAATGTAACTTTTCAGGTGAGAAAATTTAATTCATTATTGTCATTATAAGAAAGCTGCACCATTAAAGATATTTCCTTAACACCTTTAATTGGCGAGGGAAAGAAAATTCACGCAAAGGGAGCAGGGTTGTAAGGCTATTAGAGCTAGAGAAACGAGGCTGTGTTAGGGAATTTATCAGGTTTCGGAAAATGAGATAGATCCATCAAACAATCTGAGAATACAGGAAGTGGGAAATACCCCCCCCCCCCCCCCCACCCCTGGGGGAGGGGTACTCTCATATGTAAGCTGTATGCCAGAGTAATTCCCACTGTAAAGGGTATGGTTTTCAAGCGGTTTAGTCTTGAATAGGGTATAGAAATCAGAGAGTTTTGGTCTAGAATAGGGTATCATTTGCCAGGAAACTACCGGTAATCACTGGTATGAAGAATTAAGTCTAGAATAGGAATTGAAACTCGGAAGAGTCTGGCAGTGAGGCTGCATGGGACTTCATACTGGTTTCATGTAATCACCCTCTAATGTGTTAACTTTTTTCCCTGTTATTAGATAAGACGAGCTGATCCAAACATTCTGACTGCCATCACATGGCGGAAGAACTTTATATCCAACTCAGACTATGATGGACCATCCAGATACAAAGAATGGTGGAAACAGATGTTGGCTCCATGGTTAGACAGAATATGGGAACTTCACCTACATTCATGGGTTTATGACTTCCTAGGAGTGGGTGTATTTCTTTCCCACACAGCTCATCTTTCAAGGTATTTATAACATCTAGTCTATTAACCCTCTACAACTGTAACTCCTAAAGTGCCAAATACCAAACTTCAAGAAAAATCCCAAATTTCACTTTGTAAAATATTGAAAAATAAATGGTACCATGCAAAAGTACTGCCAAAGAGGTTTGATTTGAATGGTCACACCATAGGATTTCATCCACAGACTCAAAAGTTAGAACAAATGGTACCATGCAAAAGTACTGCCAAAGAGGTTTGATTTGAATGGTCACACCATAGGATTTCGTCAACAGACTCAAAAGTTAGAACTATGTCTCCATAATTGACTCTGGGAGTGAAAGGGTTAAGGGGGGGGGGGGGGGGGGGGGGGAGCTAGCTTAACTACTAAATTATTGCTAAGGAAGATTTTTAACTGCAATATTTTGGAAACTTATCCTTAGTAAGACACATGTCTTGCACATATTTGGTGATGTACCACAAAAACAGTGGAAGTGGTTGCATGACATTAGAAATCTAACAAATTGCAGGATTGATTCACTGGGCAGTCACATGATAAATTCTTACCACCAATGTTCCACCACCAATGGTCTCATACATACTTTATTTATTTATTTATTTATTTATTTATTTATAGAACACAGATAATTATGTGCACATAATTATAAAACATAATAAAGTTACAAAAGGCATCTTGCATCTCTTCTTTCTCATAAAAAAATTTTGTTTCCAACTTGCTGAAAGAACTGACAGTTCGTGTGTGAAGCTAAACTCAACTTAACTTTGTTGTTTACCATTTACGAGGGAAACTGGTTGGTCCACAGTTTGTGTACAGTACATGTAAATGGGACATCAGTGAAATCCCTAAATGCAAATTATGCTGGAAATTTGCTAGTGGTGCTAATCACGCAGCAATAACCACACTCGTGACACGATGACACTACATCTTTCTCATTGCATTACCAGGTTTAATATTAACCATCTAGGCTTAGATACAAAATTCCCAAAAAATGGGCTAAATTTCTTTCCGACTTTCTCTAGAAAAAGCTCTAAAATTCTTGAAAATTCTTAATGACACAACATGTTTTTCTCTTGTTTCTGACTGTGAACTGGTGGATGGCTCACTGGAATCAGCCATATTTGCTACCATCGGAGATGAAATTCATGGAAAGCATAATTTGAATGGGAAAGCGCTGATTTGTTGCACTGTAGACACTACTGTGAGAGTGAGCCCTCAAGTTGGTCAGTGGAAACACAAAATAAAGGCTTTCACGGCATAAAAAAAGTGTCACCTGGAAGCTGATATTTCTCTAAAATTCTACCAAATTTTACTCATTGTCTAAAATTCCCGAGATTTTTTAAAATTCTTTTCAGTGTCTAAAATTCTCCCAAAAAAATCCGGAATTTTGTATCTAGCCTATTACCATCTTTCTTTATTTATCAGTAAAAAATATTGTTGGTTACGTTTTGGAGAAACAAGCCACTTCGTTTAATAAACACTACAACTTTGTTCTCCTTCAGGGAATATGTGAAGGAATGGCAAAGTAAGGGAGTCAGTGTTGTTCTATGGACAGTTAACCATCCTGCTGAAAAGGACTATTTTGCTGGAGTACTCAAGTGTCCAATCATGACAGACTGTGTGAGAGGTGAAGTAGGGCACACCACTCCCTAAGTTCCTGATTAATGCTGTTGCTATTTGATGTAGTTTTACATTTTGAGTCTGGGGATGAAATCCTTACCATAAGTGTGACATTTTTCCATAATTATTTTGTTTGTTGGATTGAAGAGTGAAATGTTCATGTCCATGTGCAGATGTTTTTTTTTTTTTGCATGGTAAAATATTTGAGCCTGAAGACCTTATTCATAAATGGCGGTCGATTAATTATTCTTTTGAATGTATGCTAATCAGCCCTACTGATCTCATTAACATGTGCAAAATTCAAACCATGACATGAGGCCAATAAGGCTTAATATGTATACATAGCCCAAGCCTAACAGCGTCGCACTTTGAACAAGCTTAACTAAGGTGAAACTTAACTAAGGTGAAACTTAACTAAGGTGAAAGATTGGAAGCACAAGAATTAAGATTGACGAACGGGCTATTTTCAATTTTCGCAATTCTCAAAAACAGTATTACGCGGCCGTCTGCACAGTACATTTTTATAGACCGTACAAAAGTTCACAAAACAACTTTTCTCTGTCTAGAATAACTAGTACCACTAGTTTCCGAATAAAATACAGTTTATGTTTGTCAAAAATTGCCCGAGAAACTGATTTAAAAAATCAAAAATTGCAAAAATACACAAACATATTTGCATAAGGCGATGCGAGTGAAGATAGAACTGTACCATAAAATCAAAGTCTTGTGTTGTTTACATAAAATCGCTTTTCAATCTATCTGATGAATGAACAAACACATAAAAATGGACAACACAATCTTCTTTCGAAAAAATTTATTCAAATTCCATTAGTTTACGTTTAAAAGCAAAACGCGTACCATTTAATTATAGCTCATCGAGTTCAAGCTTTTTTCGATGAAATTCAAGAGATCGATACAACTGAATTTAAGCACGTTTTAAAATCAATTCTCCAAAACTAACAATAACACTAATAAAAAGTCACTCACAGATTGATATCAACATAAATTCTCATCGAAAACTGCAATCTGTTTTACCATTAAGTCCCTCGCTTGCTTGGAAATTCAAATCTCCGCTTCTGGTTCTGAAATCCGTAGAAAACAAACATCTCCCGCATTGATAAAAACGTAATACATGAAGTTCCTCGAAGCAAGATTTTATCCCTGAAAGCTCGTCTTTTTCCACTAAAGCGGCTTCTGAGTATACCTTAATTATATCCCTGTCTTGAGTAGCAAACCGCGAAAAAATGCAGGAAAATAACGACTTTAATTCTCCGCTAGACACAACAAAACAACTAAAGTGTTTACCGAGCTCACGGCTGTGTGGCCGCGCGAAAAACAAAGCCTTGCTTTCAAGATCCCGGATGTTGTTCCAACACGGCGGGCGGGCACACACGCGCCCGCGAAACATTCCGCTAGCTATGACCATGAAAAATGACGGCATAGGTTCTATGAGTATGGAGCTGCGCAGCCACGCCTTCGGCCTGGCAAGTGCTCCGCTATTAGACTCTGACCAATCACATAAGTTGTAAACAATCCAATGAACCAATCAGAGCTCGAAGCAATTACATGTCGGCGGCGCCAAGCGCGGGAAAACGCGTGCGAGCAAGTCACGATTGGTTTTGGTTTTACTTCTGATTGGTCGGGAAAGTGACGCGAGATTTTTTAGCCAATCACAAAGCGTAGCAATGAAAAACCAAAGCAATTGTGTAATTATTTTCACACTCAATTGAAAACTGCTCTAACATAAATATGAAAGCATAATTAGTCAGCCGCCATTTATAAATAAGGTCTGTATGAGGAAATTATTGGTGTCAGATGAGAGTTAATATATTGTTGTGAGAGAAACGATGTATATGACTCATTGTTAACAAATCTCAAGCAAGTTATTTTGCATGCAGTTTCATTCATTGCCAATTTCTATATTTTTGGATATAATAAAATTTTCTACATGTGAG
Organism: Cladopsammia gracilis; assembly: GCA_022457155.1. Lineage (NCBI taxonomy): Eukaryota > Metazoa > Cnidaria > Anthozoa > Scleractinia > Dendrophylliidae > Cladopsammia > Cladopsammia gracilis. Next base: position 777,609 of record JAJGOT010000399.1, on the reverse strand, counting down.
TGAATTAATATATCAAACTTCTTTTCGGTAATGAATTACAATCCATTGTTAAAATAACTGGTGAAGATTTTTTATTTATTGAAAACTATGTTGACCATGGTTTGTAATTGGAGAAATGGTGACATTTCGAATGGAAGCGTTTTCGACTAATTTAATTATTAAAATTTCTATAGAATGTAATATGTATTGTAATAAAGAAAGGGTTGAAATAACCTTGTTGCCTGACCTATGTCTAACATTAACACTTGTTTTAATCACTGTCTCTGTCTTATGAAGGTGTGATCAAGGCGGGTAGGAGCTTGACTGCCAGCTGGAGGCGGTATGCACGTCTCGGGCTCTGTGTAAGTGTAAGCATGTCCCCAAATTTGTCTGTCTATATTACTCTAGAATATACGATGTAAAATGTTAAATTTATAGAACAACCCTCTAGACTAAGATCTGTAACATGATGAAACGTTAGAACATTTAACATCGTATATTCTAGAGATATATAGACAGACAAATTTGGGGACATTTTTAGACTTAGACAGTCCCACGTCTCGGAACGCCTCACAGGATTGGTTGAGAAAACAATAGAACAAACAACAGAACAATGGACCCTAGCTCTGAAAACAATACATGTGCGTGATAACCAGGTCCAATGAAAGTAGAGGTTCTGAAGAGGTGCATGGTATGGCCAGCTGCCCCTTTTCGGTCAATCGAGCGAGCAAGGAGCAAGCTAATCGCGAAAACAAGCTCGGCGAGACTGGAGCGAGCGAACGAGCCGAGGGGAAACTGGGGGAGAGGCGTTCCGAGGCGTACATGCCGCCTCTAAGGCTTTCGTGAGTGAAATATTTCAAAGTTCCACATAGGCTGTTTATGCCCCCAACCCTTCAATTTTAAGAGAATGAAAAGCAACGTAGTGATATCCATAACAAAAATATATTTGTAAAATAGCAGTTTATTGCAAGATTACGATGAAGCGCTAGGGAGAAGCATGCACAAATTAGAATACGCATGGGAAAATATAACCGAGACTTGCAATTGGGGGCGGGCCGTTTTCTTTTCTGCTCGCCTGATAACCAGTGGATATCCAGTGCACTTCCAATTACCAGATCGTCGTGATATTTAATACAAAAGAGAGCAAATAACAAAGTCCTAACCATACTGTACCCACAATAACGTTTTTACAAATAACCCCCATGTTCTTAGGAAATATATATGTGTTAAAAAATAGAGTCTGGTGAAAGAGAACGTACGAAACTGCGACATAAATCGTGGTGGCTAACATGAAGTTCAACATGGGATATCTCGGTATGTAAATAAGTAGTTTTTGCGCATTGCCGATCATATAGATGTGAATTTGCGATAGATACGTCTCGAGAGTGACTTTCCCCAGCCAGCTGAACAACCCAAGATAGCGGGAACGAAGGAAAGGATGGAGGTTTCTGAGCCATAAATAAATAAGAATTCCGATCCATGATGTGAAAGGATGTATAGTTTTGTAGTACTCTCGCTCTTGCATTAACACGAAGTGAAACCACATCACCAAAACGCCAAACAGGGCGACTGTAATCCAGATTTTTAGCAGAATGGCTACCTGCGCCGATCTCCTGTTCTCGTGCTTCTTGTCTAGGTAATTAAGGAACTGTTCAATGTAAGGGTAGTTATACGCACATAACATTCCTACCCATGTCACCCAATGATCGAGCCTAGAGGAGACAAGAGGATAAACTTTAAGGTAGTGTTGAACATCTTGTTTTCTATTAAGAAATTCGAAGTTTTGTTTCTCTTAGGTTCTTCCTGGAAACGACTCAGAAAAACACTAAATCCCCCCGTACCCAACCTTCCTCCCTCTCCCCACTCCTCCCCCGTCACTCAAAAGTGATTTTCGTTCTCTGCAACTCTCCTCAGGCAGCTTCCTCAGGCTTGTTGTATGTTTTCCCGCCCTCCACTGGCTGCACGTTTTCCCGCCCTCCACTGGTTGCATGTTTTTCCGCCCTCCACTGACTGCATGTTTTCCCGCCCTCCACCGGTTGTATGTTTCCCCGCCCTCCACTGGTTGTATGTTTCCCCGCCCTCCACCGGTTGTATGTTTTCCCACCTTCCACCGGTTGTATGTTTTCCCACCCTCCACCGGTTGTATGTTTTCCCACCCTCCACTGGTTGTATGTTTTCCCACCCTCCACCGGTTGTATGTTTTCCCGCCCTCCACTGGTTGTATGTTTTCCCGCCCTCCACTGGTTGTATGTTTCCCCGCCCTCCACTGGTTGTATGTTTTCCCGCCCTCCACTGGTTGTATGTTTTCCCACCCTCCACTGGTTGTATGTTTACCCGCCCTCCACTGGTTGTATGTTTTCCCACCCTCCACCGGTTGTATGTTTTCCCGCCCTCCACCGGTTGTATGTTTTCCCACCCTCCACTGGCTGCATGTTTTCCCACCCTCCACTGGCTGCATGTTTTCCCGCCCTCCACTGGCTGCATGTTTTCCCGCCCTCCACTGGTTGTATGTTTTCCCACCCTCCACCGGTTGTATGTTTTCCCGCCCTCCACCGGTTGCATGTTTTCCCACCCTCCACTGGTTGCATGTTTTCCCGCCCTCCACTGGTTGCATGTTTTCCCACCCTCCACCGGTTGCATGTTTTCCCACCCTCCACCGGTTGTATGTTTTCCCACCCTCCACCGGTTGCATGTTTTCCCGCCCTCCACTGGTTGCATGTTTTCCCGCCCTCCACTGGTTGTATGTTTTTCGCGCTTCGCATCGGTTGCATATTTTCCCGCCCTCCACTGATTGTATTTTTCCCGCGCTTGTCACCAGTGACCAGGCCCCGGCTGGTCAAAAGTTGGATAGCGCTATCCTCTAGATGAAGCTCTATCTAGTGGATAACGCAACTGTTATTGTTGACGCTTATCAACTGAATAGTAATGGCAGCGCTATCCACCTTTTGAACAACCGAGACCAGAATCATTGGTTCATTCCGTTATTTGTATTGTATCTGTTGGTCGGATCAGATTGCTTTGGCTTCGGTTTTGTGAAAGTCGTCAAAGAAATCACTTAATGGCCATTTTTAAAACTAAGATTTAAAAAAGAAAAACAAAAAACAAAACTAAAGCAGTTCTTACGTGGACCGGTAGACCCAGTATTTCAAGTTGCCGTTAACGTTCAATATGAACTGAAAAGGCCAGAACACCACGTATGGAGCACCAGGAATGTCAAATATTAAAGCGTTGATTACTAGATATATTGCAAATTTAGCAGCCATAAAGTAGCGATTCTGCAAGAAAAATATGACATACGTGTATTCAGAGTACAAATAGAGAAATTAATTAAAGTTGAGATCTTAACGTAACAATCCCACGTGGAGAATCCACAGATATATGTTCGTTATACATGATCCAACCTCGTTCCCTAGGGGACGGGAAGGAGAAGACCCTGAGAACGAGGTTGTACATGATCCACCATCTGATCCACCATGAGAAAGTTGCAATGTTCATCATGTCACGAGCGTGGGACAAAGTCTGACTCGTTCCCAGTCGTCTTTCTAGGCAAGACGCGGGAGACGCGCGTAGGCCGGGGATGACGCGGAACGAGAGAAGCGCGACCGAAGGGGTGATGGGAAGGAGGAAAAGGAAAGGGAAAGACTCTTTCCTACTTCCCATCACATCTCGCGCTCCTCTTGTTAATTGAGAGACGACTTGGGACGAGTCAGGGGTAAATTAAAAAACTTAAGTCCCCGACAGGAATGGAATCTATGACCTTCCGCACACCGGTCGGATGCTCTAACCACTTGAGCTACGAGAGACTCGTGGCGAGTTGGGTCATATAATAGGTTATTACTCGTCCTGCGTACTGCTAGGATCATTAATGTTGAAAGCGTGATGAAAACAAATGATGAACATTAAAACATATTTCCCATTCACTAAAAAGCTAACTCTCTTCTAACTCTCTGCGCTCTTATCGATATCGACTTTCCCGCAAACTTAGGTGGACCGGCATCGTCTCCCATGCGCTCTCAGACCCGATGTCAGAGAATTTAGACCTTCGTTAAATTTCCTCGTTTCTCACACCGCGCACCGTCTCGAACCAGATTCTTAGGCTCCTGAATCGAACTTGCAACGCACTGATATCCATGCAGTACCGCATTCAAAGGGCTGATAACTTATCTTCTTATCTCTTGAATAAAAAAAGGGGAACATTTTTTTTACAATGAACTTATTTACCTCGTTGTGTGACTTGAACACTGCCATCATGACGTAAACTGTAAGGAACCAATAGGTATGCATAGCACACACGTAATACCGGACAAACTCGTTATTCGTGACTGCCATCACCATGAGAACCAAAAAGTTGAGACGAAACATCATTCTTAACAGGCGGAAAAGTGAGTAGTCTTTCTTTATCCAAAAATAGGAAAAGTTGCCTTACAAGAAAATCAAAACAAAAATGTTAGAACTACAGTGATCTTTTTTTGTTTTTCTTGAAACTTGTGATGAAAGTTTAGTAGAGTTTAGTTTCCGTCCACATCAATGCGTTTTTGAAAACCTCCGTTTTTGGTTCCCCGAAAACGGATAAAAAGATCTGCGTCCATACTAGCATTTTCACATCGTTTTTTACACTAGGGGCTGAAAAACGATGATCCAAAGATGCGTTTTCATCGCCAGGCTCTGCTCGGACGTTTTTCTGTTCAATACGCATGCTCCAATAGCGTCAGCGATGAGTTGTGACGCAAGCGTTTTTGAAAAGCTCCGTTTTTGCCGTACACACTAAAACGATAAACCTGCGTTTTCAAAAGTCTCCAATCTTAAAAGCGTTTTCGAACACCTCCGTTTTCATAAATAAACATCTCCGTTTTTGATCGTTTTAGTGTGGACGATCGGTAAAAACGATAAAAAATTATGCGTTTTCAAACGAAAACGCATTAGTGTGGACGGGGCCTTAGTTTCCATACCAAATCCTGTCATCCAAACGTAAGCAGCAATATAGCATCTGATGGAATTGAACACTTCATGCGCATCAAAGTAGTGATACCACACAAACTGGACCTGTAATCATATCATCCCAGATTGACGTGAGCGAGCGATTATAAGGCAAACGACTCAAACTATTATTACACATTTCTAAAGGTGATGTTTTGGTTTCATTGTATTTAGTTTTGTCGTGTCAGTTATAACTAGTTTGTCCTTTAGACCAGGGCCATCGCATCCCTGAAAGTTCAGGGTTTGTGGTTTCTTGTTATACCAGTTAATTATTACATTACCGTTAGAACTTTTGAATTGTTTCGTATTGCCACCAGGCGTCAGCCACTTCCCTTGTAGTTTTAAAACATTAACCACAAAATTCTTAAGGGAATCCAAATCGTTCAACCACACCAACTTGTCGCCATTAAGACGAAGATATTCCAGTTCACAGGCCTCGGGTTCAACAGAACAGGACTCGGTTTTTGAGAGTGAGTCGTGATCATCATCAGAACAACAAACTAGCCGTCCGTCCGCGGCCATCATAGACTCAACAAACAGCGGGGCCTGTTTGTGGAACAACTTGCCCCAAGATTTAAAAAGCGTTTGTTCTATTGGGCAGTTTAAACGGGGTATTAAGAAAGTATCTGAGATATCGGATTCCCACACGGCAATCATGTAAAGCAGTTGTATAAGTTTTAATTTTTAATTATTAACGTAACTGATGATTCTCCGTGTATAAATAAAGATTTACATTACATTACACATTACATTAAAACTCTATATTTCTCCAGGGGGGAAGGGGGGGGGGGGGGGAGGATGCTCTTCGTACGGTACTGAGGATACTCGAGTACTTGTACTATGACTTAGAAATACGTTTTAATTTGCATTTTACATCACACTCCCTCCTCCACAGCGCGTTTGAAGGAAATGAAGCGCGAGATCGAGAGAAGCACGGGGGACTAAAAACGGGCGAAGCGCGAAGCACCGTAAGAAGGAGAAACCATCCTTCGTGCGCTAATTTACATAATGAGAGAGAAGTCTGGGTACAAGAAAAAGAGCACGAGGAAAGCACCGAAGTTGGCAAGATAGTCATATGCATTCGGTATGTCACTTAGCAACCTCTCTGACTAAAATCGCGGGCTCATTCATCTCTCAGAGAAGGAATTGCTGGCTTTGAGGACTGGATGAGTCTATTATTTTTTGAGGAGAAAAATGTTGAATTGCTCAAAGGGGGAAGATTTATTTTCATAACACTAACCTGCATCCATCCTTTCCATTCTTCCGTCTGATCTCTGTTGACAAGTTTTTCGGGTGTTTTGCGAACGGTGTAAACTAAAGCTACGATAACCAACAAGGCGAACAAAAACACGAATATATCCCTTGAATACTGTTTGTGTGTCTTTGGCCTGAGGGGAAAAATTTGTAAATTTAAGGCTGGGGTAAGTGTTTCATACAATGCATAGTCCTGGGGTCAATTCAATAAAGCTTTTACAAATGTAATTTATAAGTGTAGCCATTGTTTCATTGTTTTATTGAATAGACCCCTGGTCATAGAGTTCAGTTGTAACACTGCAGAGCCGTTTTTCAACTAAAACATGAAAATACTATATATCTGTTATTCCCGAACAATGTTGAGATCCAGAGATCATGTTTACCACTTCAGTTGCTTTGTACAACTTCTCGGCTTCGACATTCTTCAGGGGGTTTGGGGAACATGGAAGTGTAATTTTAAAATTCCCCACCAAAAATCTGTTGGCTAGGATTGTAGTTGTATAACCCTGCTCCACCCTGAATAGACCATTGCTCACGAAGTATGGTATCAAAATTTCACTTGAGAGGTAAATGTTTGACTTCTGTTTGGGCGTTTGAGTAATTCGACGTAAAGGGGCACTGTCCCACGGAAATAGTAAGATTTTGCTTAGCTTATTTCCACGTTATATCGCCAAATGCCACCAAATATACAACTTAATTGGATAAAAAGATTCTATAGAGCAAAACAAAAGCAGTAGTTTGGAGATAAAGTGCAGGATTGCAAGGATTGAAGTGGATTTCAGTTCATGAAATTTGATTTATTGGCCGCAGGCTTTCAAGAAATCAAACTTGTTATTCTTGTGGAATTTTGACTTTTCTAGCCGTTATTTTGTCTGTTTAGTTCATATTTCTCAGTTGCTTCTATCACTTTTGGCGATGGCGCAAGCTCCCGGCCATTATCATAAAAACACGATATTTCAGCCAGGACAGTGCATGGGCTATAGGAAAAGTATATTTCGACTAAATAAAGTTTTATTTATCTCAAAAAAACTTACACTGCTCACATTAAGTAGTCCTGTGTTATTTTTTGGTCGTTTCTCTCCGTATATTTTGTCGACGAAGCTTTCAAAACACTGCATTCGATTCAGAAATAGTGCCAGTATTCGTAAAGTCTTGGTAACCAAGCGTTTTTTTATCGAACCCGAGCTCGGTGTTAACACAGTAAAACTCACTGGGTGGGAAAAGGTTCGGCCGTTGCTAAGAGATCTGAGCTGGCCAATGATAATAATCGATCAGGGAGAAAAGACAATAGCAATAGCCCAATTTCGATATATTAAAATTCAACTTAAAACAAAAGACATCACTACGAGGCTTAGGGGAATGATAGTAGGGATTTATATGGTTTATTCCCCTAAGCCTCGTATTGATGTCTTTTGTTTTAAGTTGAATTTTAATATATCGAAATTGGGCTATTGGTTTTGAAATTCGTCAAAAAAGTCATGTCCAGTCCCCTGCTAGTACTGCTAGTTATGAAACAAAAAGACGACTGTCCCCTCTGGGGTGATTGTGGCGAAAATGTCAGCGCAAGATGTTTCTTCCCTATTTTTGAAGGACAGAATTAAAAATCCGACGGGCTTCTTCTGCATCTAGGCGTGTTGTTTCGTTTTCTTTGCCGCTTTGTTGCATTTCGTTTCTTTCATCCACGCTGAAACACACTGTCAAAATCACACAATCACTGTTCAAAAAAATATAAAATAAGCTTGACAACGGACTTTGCGGTTTTCGCTCAAGTTACAATACAACAAATGAAAGCAAATTATTCAAATTATCCATAGACTAATGGCCTTTTCGTTTTTTCGCGTACTTCTTGTTTGTTTACATTTTTTGTCGTTCCCTGCAAAACAATAGCGTCAAATGATATTAAAATTATAGGTTTTGTGGAGAAAGTGAACATACGACGGTTAATTTTCGATTAATTGAACGATTAATTGGAAGGCAGTTTAAAATTGCGTGATTTTTTTTTTTGAAATGATGTTTTCCTTGGCGCCGCCATCGTCGTTGCTTAAACTCCCTAAAATATTTTTTTTTGAAAATCAAAACTGTCACTTGGCTCCGCACAGAAACCCCCCCGAACAACTTGGTTCTCGCGCCAACTTAGTTCCAATTTAGTTCCAATTTAGACCCCCAGGACTGGCCACCTTTTGCTTCTATTTCTGGAGATGGGCATTCGTCTTACGAGTTTTTCGCACGACGGTTCGGATTTGTTTCCGACCCAGTGGGTTTCGAGTTAACACCGAATGCTTAGCGCCCGCGCCTCGGATTAAAAAAACGCTTGGTTACCAAGACTTTAAGAATGCAGGCACTATTTATAAATCGAATGCATTGTTTTCCGGGTAGAAACGACTAGAAAAGACACAGGACTACTGAAATGTAAGTAATTTAAGTTTATTTCAGACAAATTAAACTTTATTTAGTCGAAATGCACTTTTCCTATAGCCCATGGACAGTGTCCCTTCAAGAATATTTTGTTATGTTCTCATTTCATCCAGATCACCGTTACTCTTTACCCGTTTAATGGTAAATTGTTCACCATAAAGGGATTCAGAAACTAACGTTTAGCGTGTTTCAAGCTTTTCGAACGTTGGTCCGGCATCGATCTGACCAGGGAGGACATATATCCGTCCTGCTCTAACGGGCTAACGATCTAAACGTCGAAACCTCTCCTTTTGCACGACCCGCCATTTTGAATTTGAAAGGCGGAGAAGGCCCTGGTGACGAGTTTCGCAACGACGAATTTTTAGCGCAACATGGGTGCACGGACGATTTTCTACGCAATTTCTTTGTTGCGAGTTTTTGATTCAGCTTCAAGAAACTTACAAAGCAAAAACAAAAACACGAATTTTGCTCGAGTTGTTTCGTGAAACATACCTGTCGTTAATTTTGTTGCTAAAAATCGTCGTTGCGAATCGTCCGGTGCAACATTAGCTTAAGCGACGTAAGCGGAATAGTAAGCGGAATCGGAAATTGCTATTTGCTGCGGTTCTAAGAATAGCAGCAAATTACTGTTTTCACGGTTCAACTACTTTGACGGTTGTCATGGAGACGTCATATATGGGCGGGATTTTACTGCGGTGAACCATTCTACGCTGACATCGCTGCATGTCGTTAGTTTTTGCGTATTTTTCTTGTATTTTCACGCTTTTTCTAACTGTCGGTAGAGAATTTTAAGCCCAGCAAACAGCAATTTATAGCTCTTGGTTTGTATCTGCGGCGACGAGACTGAAGAAATGGACCCAACGATTAAGGCTGAATTAGAACGTCAGCAATCGACCATGCTGGACAAACTTTCATCTATCATGGACAACAAGCTTGAGTCAACGAAAAGGCAGCTCGAGGATACATCGAGCACTCAAATGAGTGAACTGAAAAAGATACGCCTTGCTGAACCTCGTACATTCAAAAAGAAGGGACATGAACAACAGTTCAAGCATAACGAGCAGGTGAAGTCCGCGGTGAACGAAGCAAAAGATGCCGTTACAGCGGGAAAACACGAGGCATGTATCGCTAAACTTAACGAAGGTATGGAGCTTATTGACCAGCGTCAAAAACTTATTCTAATAGCGGACAAATCTGACTACGGCTGGAAAACGGTCGGGGAATATCTCGACAACGAGCTTGCTGACAACGACCAGGACGCCAAGAAAATGAAAAAAGCAGAAAAAGAAGCCCAACGGAAAATTGCCGAAACTCGCGCCGCCAAAGCCGCGAAGGTTCGCACCTGGCACAAGCCTTCAAGATCTCTGGGAAGTACAGCCACTAATCCACTGTCATACAGCCCATTTTCCATATCGACAGGGAGTTACTCGCCTCGTTTTTCCTCGCCCGTTGGTGGTCCAAGGAACATTGGCCCATTCACAAGCGGGTCAGCCCAGAAACGCGGCGTGTGTTTTAGCTGCGGTAAACCAGGTCACTGGCGAAATGAATGTCCTTTGTGGGTTGCCGCACAGGCACAACAGGAAGGCAAGAAGTTAAGTAATAATTTTTCTTATTATTGTGATATGGAATCTGTGTTAGGGGATTCTAATTTTTCAGAGACGGTGTATGATGTACATAAAACACCCTTTGAGAAGGGAGATTTTTTGGAGCGGGAATACTCTCAAGAAAGTCAGGGTGTTCGAGGACGGCTTAAAAGGCATGTCTCAGCCTGGGAGGAAATAGAGGCTTCTAACGCGGTTCTCAGTGTGATTAAAGAGGGTTATAAATTACCACTGCTTACCATCCCCGAGTCTTGCATTTTGCCAAATAATAAATCTGCCCTAGATAATGCCACCTTTGTTACCGAGGCCCTACAGGAGCTTTTAGCCGCACAGTGTATTTCGGTCGCTAGTTGTCAGCCATGGGTCGTCAGCCCTTTGACCGTGTCAACCCGGGGCGAGGGGAAAAAACGGCTTGTGCTTGATTTACGACACGTAAATCCCCATCTTTTCAAGTATAAATTTAAATGTGAAGATGTTACAACAGCGCAACAACTGTTAGGGGAAGGCTATTACTTGTATACGTTCGATATCAAGAGCGCCTATCACCATATTGAAATTTTTGAGAGTCATCGCACTTACTTAGGATTTCAATGGCAGTACCAGGGTAAATCCACATATTTTGTCTTCAATGTGCTACCTTTTGGCTTGTCCACCGCACCATATCTATTCACTAAAATTCTGAAACCTGTGATTGGTTATTGGAGGAGTTCAGGTAAGAGAATTTGCATGTTCTTGGACGATGGTTTGGGCGGGAATCCTTCTAAGGAAATCGCCTTCACGGATGCTATAGCAGTAAAAGAAGATCTTGCAAAATTGGGCTTTGTACTAAACACAAACAAATGTGTTTGGGAACCATCCCTTATCCAGACTTGGTTGGGTTTTGTTTTTAATATGTCCGAAAACTGCTTGTACGTAACCGACACTAGGCTTTCTAAATTAAAGGAATCCATTTCATCCCTATTAGCAAGCCCTAACACGATTACAGCCCGGCGCTTAGCGGAGGTTACTGGTCGCGTAATATCTATGTCTAAAGCCATTGGCTCTGCTGTTTATTTCTACACCAGGCATATGTACTTTGCCATAGAAAGTCGGGTTTCTTGGGATTCCATTATTATTTGTTCCCCAAAGGTGAAGGAAGAGCTGCATTTTTGGCACAATAATGTGAATCAGATGAATGGTAAGAAACTTTTTGACGAGCCCCATGTTTTCGATTACGTTGTCTACTCAGATGCATCCGCTCAGGGTTATGGAGGTTTTGTGATTTCCGACAAGCAAAATCTAGTATGCCAGGGTCAGTGGGCAGCCAATGAAAAGGGTAAGAGCTCCACTTGGCGGGAGCTTAAAGCCGTCCACTACATGTTATTGTCCACCGGAAATTCCCTCAGGGGACACAAAGTGCAGTGGCACACTGACAATCAAAATGTGATCTCCATAATCAATAGAGGCAGTATGAAATCTGATCTCCAGACACTTGTCGAGGAGATTGTACACCTGTGCAACATTCATAGCATTGTAGTCATTCCAGTCTGGGTCCCACGGGATGAGAACCAACTAGCTGATTATCTCAGCAAGCTCACCGATGTTGACGATTGGGGAATACACCCAGATATTTTTCAGTGGATTAGTACTTTATGGGGCCCTTTTACGGTCGACAGGTTCGCTACGTGGTACAATACCAAATGTCCCAGATTTAATTCACGTTTTTGGAATCCAGGGTGTGAGGGTGTAGATGCCTTTGCACAAGATTGACAGGGAGAAACTAATTGGTTAGTACCCCCGCCAAGTCAAATCATCAGGGCATGGCGACACTTTAAGCTTTGTAAAGCTAAAGGAGTGCTCATAATACCCCTCTGGAAAGGAGCTCTGTTTTGGCCCTATATTTGCCCAGATGGCGTTCATTTAGCAAAATGCGTGGTCGACTGGGTAGGAGTCCCAGAATTTCACTTGCCAGCTACAACAAAGGGCAGGGCCTATAATTCGTTGTTCCATGGTGAAATGTTGGAGTTTAAACTTGTAGCCTTGTACATAAACTGGCAGTCTGTTCGCAAAGGAAAGAATAACAGGGGGTTTTGTTTGTCAACAAAAGGCTTGTGCGAATATTGTACGCAAGGTTAACTGAAAGTTTTTAGACAATACCAGGGTGGAGTATTCCTTGCCCACAGGCGGCGGTAGAACAAGTAGCTCACAGGTGGCTTTTCTTTGCCCACAGGCAGCAACTGAACAACAACGGCCCTTTCTTTTATGTAATTTCTTTACGAAGGTACACCTTGTTCACAGGTGGCAGTAAAACGAGGAGTCCACAGGTGACACCATAACATATTGAGAGATATTGACATAATACTGGAAGACAGTCTTAGTCCTACAGATTCATCTGATAACATATTAGATCACGCACAGTCTTTTTCTGTCTCCTACAGGTCTAAACATCTTCAGTCAAGGTCCATGGAAAGAAATTCAAGACCGTTTGAAAGACAATCATGGAGATGTTCACCTTACCCACCTGTTTAAAGTGTTACAACGGACAGCTCTTTCATCAAAAGCTTGTGGAACAGTTGTTAGTTACACTTGAATTCGTTGAATCGCTGGATTAAGTTCGCTAGTGATCATAAGTTAGTTGTGTTTCCAGTTACTGTTGTTGATGCTGCTTTGTATTTTAGCCATATGGCTGTTTCTCAAGTTTCAGCTTCTGTGATCGAAACCAGTTACTGTGCTTTCAAATGGGTTCATGACATAGCTGGGACCTACAATCCCACGAGTAGTCCCTTTGTTAGAAATATAGTTGAGGGTGCTAAACGTCAGAATGCTAAACCCATAAAAAAGAAATCACCCATCACAAAGGAAGTACTCACAGCATGTTGTACCAAATATGAGCATTCCAGTGAGTTACCTAAACGTAGGGACATTTCTATGGCATTACTGTTATTTGCGGGGTTTTTTCGTTTTAGCGAACTTGCAGCCCTCACAATCGGGGATATTAGCATCAGTGATACACATCTGACCATTCAGGTTGCCAAGAGCAAGACCGATCAATATCGAAAGGGGAATGAAGTAGTGATCATTAGATCTGGGAAGGTCACCTGTCCTGTTTCTAATTTGGAAAGGTACATGCACCTAGCAGGTATTAGTGCGTCCAAGATTTCAGACTTTTTGTTTAAACCTTTAGTCAAAGTCAGATCCGGGCATAAAGTTATAGACAAAGTGAAACCGCTTAGTTATACCCGGGCAAGCAAGTCCATAGTTGGACTTTTACGTGAGTTTGTATCCACTACGGACACCATTAGTTTACATTCGTTTAGATCGGGAGGCGCAACCACAGCGGCTAATGCACAAGTTCCAGATAGATGCTGGAAACGTCATGGTAGATGGCGATCGGAGACCGCCAAGGACGGTTATGTCGAGGATTCTCTTGATAATCGTTTGCTTATTACTAAATCTTTGGGGATCTGATTTCAGTCATATTTATTCTCCCGTTCTTTGTATTTCTACCCAGTGCAGCAGTCAGTTTTCCTATTTAACAGTGAATGATTCATAATCTATGTCTACTATTATTGGGAATAGGGGAAACTTGCTATTTGCTGCGGTTCTAAGAATAGCAGCAAATTACTGTTTTCACGGTTCAAGTACTTTGACGGTTGTCATGGAGACGTCATATATGGGCGGGATTTTACTGCGGTGTACCATTCTACGCTGACATCGCTGCATGTCGTTAGTTTTTGCGTATTTTTCTTGTATTTTCACGCTTTTTCTAACTGTCGGTAGAGAATTTTAAGCCCAGCAAACAGCAATTACCTCTTGCTTTGTATAACGTATTCTTACCGTAATGTCACAGTTTGTTATACATAGATGTAAGTATTTACAGTTTGTATTTACATCAAAATTTTTCAACCTCTCTCCCTCGAGGTATTTGTTAAGTGCCTAGCTCTGCATTCGGGAGGGTTCAGGTTTCCTCCAAATGAAAAGGGGGTTTTTCCTGACGGGCAGCAGGCACGCAGTTGTAACCTCTACCAATTATTGTCAATCTATGAACTATATGACAGAGTTCGTTATTAACGTTGGACTTTTTCCGGTTACATCTTCCTTTTTTACCATTTTCGTGCTCGTATCAATAAACGGGGACTGGTGCTTGCATTACGCTGGGCTACACCACCTACCCAGTGCAGCAGTCAGTTTCTACCCAGTGCAGCAGTCAGTTTTCCTATTTAACAGTGAATGATTCATAATCTATGTCTACTATTATTGGGAATAGGGGAAACTGCAAGAATCTTACGATCTAGTGGAAATCAAAAGACATATAAGCGGATAGAAAGCGACCGAAGCAGAAGCGGAGTCGGAAGAAAAAGGAAACCTTCTGATCCTTCCGATTCCGATTCCGTCGAGCTTCCGATTTCGATTGCGACTCCGTTTTTTGATTTACACAAGAACGTAGGACTCCTTACGCATCCGACTGCGAGTCTGCTTCTGATTGCGTTGCTAGTGAGAACCTGCCCTTAGTGTTTCACTTCCCCACCGAGGAAGCACCCCAGGGAGGGGGGACTCCCATATAAAAATGGCGGCGGTGCTCGTCGTACCTTTTAGGGGTCAAAATTTGCAGATTGCTACCGCTTAGGTTACGAAAATCTAAAATGACCACCGTTAGAATTATCGCAGTACCTTTTAGGGTATGAGCCGAAAAAATGACAGAATATAACGTGTGTTGTTTTAGAATTGGTACCTCTCAGGGGTAAAAGTTATTTTGAGCCACGCCCATCGAACGAGATTCAGGTACCTTTCAGGGCGTTTTTCGAAACTTTCCGACGAGCACCCCCGTCATTTTTATATGTGAGTGGCCCCCCGGGGAAGTACCGCGGTTAATTTTGTTTGGAAACTGTGCTGCCATCTATATTCAGTTCATGCTATGCCACTGCTTACATGTAAGAAGGGACCGTAAAAATGATCTCGTCTCGATACATACTAATTCATCTCAAACCAATATTATCGGTTCTATGGATACGTTCTTACCATATATGTTGATAGTCACACAGCCAGAAGTAAAGCATAATAACCCCAAAGATAACTGCTTTGGTTATAAACTCTTCAAATGACGGTTGGTCCGGATCGGTTTCTAAAAGTCTGTCAAACATATTTCTCGTACTAGTGCTCTCTTCTGACGCATCCCCACGGCCAAAGCGTGATACCGAGGCTACAAAAAAATAATAGCTTTATTTGAAGTTCTGGGTTAGTGTACCCTGCGTGTAGATAGGGAAGGGAGAGGCGAAGAGCGCGAGGGATTGTGGAGGGCGAAGAAAACCCTACCAAGAGTTGGTGTAATGTTCACTCTTAGATGCCAAAAATGGATTACATATTCATACTCAAACTGTAAGATATCAAAAGATTCAAAGTTAGAATCACCTTGAAAATAATCTAATAAGTTTTGACTCTTGAGGGAAGGGTTATTGTAAAAAACTGAGACAGAGAGTTTTACATCTGGCATTACCAAGAGCAATAGGATCAAAACGTAGTTTCTCTTTTCCGTGTAGTAACAAATACAATTGGACTCATTTACTGGACTGGTAATTATGAGTTGGAAACCTTTACTTACGTTCATGTTTTGAGACTGGATATAAAGATATCAGCACGTTGTCTTTTTCTACAGGAACGAGAGAGAAAAATATTATTAACATTTATTTGGAACAAGGTAAAAATTTTCGAGAAAGAATCACCTCCTTGCGCCGCTTTTATTCAAGGTTGTGCGACACAGGCATAAAAAACAAATCAAATATAATCAAATCCAAAGTGCAGCGTGGTTTCTACTGTTGTGATGTTTCCACAAAAAGCCTAACTTGATACTCTATCTCTTCAACCAAGCCGGTTTACCTTTCTCGGTCAGATTCTCGGCCTTGTCTGCTTTCTCGCCTTCTTTCAGCCTTTTCTCAGGAGTAACCTTGCAATAGGATAACATCCAGTGCAAGGAGAGTCGAGGAGAGAAGCAATACTTTTAGTCGTTTTGTAAACTGTATTAAAGCGCTTGCCTGTTGGGTCACTGATTATACCGTGGGTACCGGAGACTCTAGCTGCACGCTTTCGTGAAAAATCGTGGCCGACCTAAGGCCAACTCTCAGTTCGAAGCGTATCAGTAATACGAGAGACGAGAGACGCGAACAAAGCCTCTGGCACCCAGGGTAAATTGTACACAAACTTCCACTTCTTATCACTAAGGCTAAGTGCCCAAGCACCTGACCGAGGAGTCACGCTCCTGTCGTTACCTTTCTCGGCTTTGTCTGCTTCCTCGCCTTCTTTCTTTGCTCTCCATCTGTCACGCCACTTGAGAATGTAACGTTTACTTTTTAGGTACAACCAGATGAGAATCACCGACAACCAAAAGCAGAATAGCGCCTTCTGATGAAGAGTTATTGGTCGCGTTGGCGGGAGCCTGTATTACAAAACGTTGTCATTATATCACTTGAAAATAAGGTTATAGTTTTCTATAGTACAACATGGTCCGTATTTCTTTCCAAGCAGATCTGGTTTCCAAGTTTATTTAAAGTCGTTTTTGCCTCAATAAACATCCGAGGCAATTATTTAAAAACTTAGGCTAAAGTTTACACCAGAGTAAAAGTCCCCGGCACAAAAGTGTGAGGGTCTCAATGGAGTGGTGGCTTTTACCGACAACGGTTAAAATTTAATTTTGACTTTTTTTACGGCTAACGGTTGATTTCGTTCCATTACGGTTAACAGAAATCTTAAAACTTAATTTACATTGTTGTAAAACACATAGAAAAATCAAAGGCTCCTGTGAGCCAACTCGTGAATACGACATGTTCTGAATAAAATATTCTTCACCAAACAATTCACGGCATACACAGGTTTTGAGTCACGCTCCAATGGCATTACTTAGGTTTTTATGTTTTATATGAAAAAACGTTATGTAAAGGAATATAAAAGGATTTTGTGTTACCCGAGTGCAAGTTTGTTTGCTTGCTTGGTCGTATGCATGCATAATAATCAACATTGTATTGGGGTTGGGAGGGGCAGGTGACGACAAAGACAGTTTGTGGGGAAAACGGTTAAGTGTCTCAACACTTCTGACCAAGATTGTAGGTTGCGAGTCCAAAGAGGCCTGAGCCAACTGCTTTTCTTTTCGGTACCAGGGCAGAATGTGTAGCCGTCGTAGTCGCATTAGCCACAAGATAAGACACATAACTCACATAACATCGTAACAGTCTTAACGAGAGATCTTTACACTTTTACAATGACAAATCGTGGCTAGAAAAAAAATTACGGTTAACTTTTTTTACGCATAAAGGTTAACATTTTGCCACAATTTTTCAGCCTAACGGCTAAATGTTTTACGCTAACGTTTAACTTAAGGGCGAATTCAGGGTGAAAAGTGCCCTGATTACGCCACAAATCCCGATAATTTGAATCCGGAGTTCAATGTGAGTACTTTGTATTTGAATACTTTTGAATCCGGATTGTTTATTGTATAAACGGTTTTTTGTTAATGAATCCGAATACTTTCTACGATTTTCGCGTTGTTAAAGACTTTGTTAAAATCAATGACCTGAAGGCAAGTAAGTTTCATATAAATAATTATGCCGCCCCCTCCCAACCAACCCAAACCCCTAAAATAATGTTGCGTAAAAACTCCTATAATTATGTAATATAATCTTGCCTACTTTTCTGTTTACAAGACTGAAAATTCAGATGACATGAATCAGTTCTTATTTTAAAATTTTCGTAGCTTTAGATGACTTGCGGTCTTTAATAAGAAAAAAAAAACCATTTATGATTCATGTTCGTGAACAATAATAACTGCAAATAACCATGCAGTTAAGTTTGGTGACAAATACCTGCCAAGAGTTTGAATAGAGTTCAAGTAAATGTTGCGTTCCTCATATTTTATAGCTGGAGAATCTTTGTAGATAGCGCCTCCCATTTTACTATTTGGAAAATGTCTGTATAGCTGAAGCTGAAGGAAAAAAAGGAAAAGAAAATAATAATAATAACAACATTCGCGAGCACCTTGGTAACACCGCTGACCAAAAGTGGTGTGTTGTGATAGGTCCTTCCAAGAGAAAATAAACCATTTAAAATGCAAGGCTAGTACAACAGAAATTAAGGGCAGGTTTAATGGCTAATATTTCGACTAGTAGAACTAGTCTTCTACAGGGCCGGCGTTGGAGTGAAAATAGCCGAAATATTGGCCATTAAACCTGCCCTTAACCCAAACCCTAACCCTAACACTAATTTCCGTTGTACTAGCCTTACATTTTAATTGGTTCACTTTGGGTGACGTCTAGTACTCGCATCCCTTTATAAAGGAGATCCGGAAAGAAAGTTACCACTATTTATCGTTGTGTTGAGTGGTCCTCTGCATTTAAACGTTTTATACAAGATAAATTTTAAGTTGGACGTTGAATTTTCTCTTCGTCCCTTTCTGATAAGTAATCAAAAAATCTTAGATTGACAGTGAATGAAAGTTACCATCGCAAAAGCAGTTCGCTTAAAGCATCCATTTTCTTGGGGCAAACAATCACCAACACAGATTTTACTTTTTAAAATAATCCCTCAAGGTAACTGGAATGTTATGGGGTCTTTTACAAACGGAAACAAGTTCACGTTATCAAGAATATTTCTACACCACAAGTTCCTGTTACTTGCTGTCAATATCGTAACGCTATTTGCTTGTTCGCTTAAAATGTTAACAGATAACTAAATAAACGAAGACATATCATTCCCTGCGAATACCAGTCAATTTGCCCGCAGGCACATTCGCCACAGAGAAGTGAGTTCGCCCATACTTAAAAGCTGGACTTAATCAGTATACGGAGAAACAAAAGACACTATAACCAGTGATTTGATTTCAAATCGATTTCCTGTCACATATGAAACGTTACGTTCACTTTGTGGTGTAAGCGAATGTGGGCGAACTTGTTGAAAGCCTTTGGACGAAGTATCAGTAAACAAGAGAATAAAAAAAGAACCGCAGGTGAAACAAGTGTTGGGATAACAGGTGGTTGTCTCGTATCAGATCACTCATTCAAGCGTTCAATGTTTTAGGGATCTAATTTTCGAGTTTAAAACGCAGTCAAAACAAACCTGGTTATTTATAAGTTTGCCAAGTGAAGCAAAGCAAAGAGGGGGTAAGATCGCTTTCCAACCACGCAGAATGAGAGAAAACAACACAGCTTAAACGAAGGTGATACTGCGATTTCACTCACCTAAAGAGACCTTAGACCTTTCCCGGTAATAAACAGAGATCTCTGAACTGCATTGTCCATCTACCAGTTAAATGATTATGGATGATCACGGAAGTTTGATCTAAAAGATTCTCCCAGCATTCAGAGGTCACTGACTTAACAGTTTCTGCGCTCCTTAGAAGTCTGAAGATTAAACAATGAATATCGACACTCGTTTACCGAGGGTTATGCGTCACCTTTTAAATTACGTCACTTTTAACGCGACAATCGGCGATGTTTCTTGATTTATGTTGAACCGATAAAAATAATCAAAGTTTCCGGAGATATTGGGCCCTGTTAAAGGAAAGTCGTTTTGTTAAAGAGTTCAAATATATCAGTTTGGTTTTCTGCTCAAAGTTCCCCATTTAAACGTTTGGTCGTGACTCCACCGCGGTCAAACGAGAGAAATTTGCAAAAGTTAAGCAAAGTACTTCAAAGTTAAGGTTGTCATTTTCACTGTTTAAAGTTTAACATATTTCCAATACACTGTCAATTTACTCAACCTTTAGAAAGTTTACTAAAAAAGTTCTAAGCGGTTTGTGAACTATGGACTGCAGAATTGTCGGCCCCATTTGCCAACACAATTTTGCACAGGCACGAAGCGTTTTGGTCAGTTTTCAACGAAAAGAAGCTCATTATTTTGAGAAAGATGAAAAGATAGTTACATAAACTAATTATTTTATACATCCTTGCCCATGTTTCCACTTAATATTAAATGAAATCCCACTAAATAAAACACCTCGGAGGTTTGACCGCGGTGAAGGTCGTGACTAGAGTGGTTACTCCAAAATCAGACGTGTGGGTGCCCTGTGCTGTTTCGAAAGTTTCAATGTGTTGAAGGGACACTGTTCGAATTCCGCCGAAAAGCGAAATTGTGTTTACTCAATTAATTTCCATGTCATATAGTCAAATGCCACCAAATATATAACCAAATTGAATAAAAAGATTCTATAGAGCAAAACAGAAGCAGTAGTTTGGAGATAAAGTGCAGGATTGCAAGGATGGAAGTGGATTACAGTTCATCAAATTTGATTTCGTGACAGGCGGTCAAGAAATCAAAGTTTATTCTGGTGAAATTTTAATTTTTTCAGTCGTTATTTTGTCTTTTTAGTTCGTATTTCTTTGCGTTCATCACTTTTGGCGATGGTTTGTTCCTATTGTAAGTTAATAAAGCAAACTTAAAGTAAGCTCCTGGCCATAATCATGAAAACACGATATTTCAGCCGGGACACAGTCTGTTTAACATATAGTAAGCACTAAAAAGGAGGGCAATTTTTATCTTTCTGCACAGGATGCCCTTACATTTGATTCCGGAATATCCATTCTAGTCACGACCGGCAATCTTCCTGTGCAACTTAGCGATCATTCTCACTCCTGGTTGAGTACCGAGGAATCAAGTGAAGATCGCTTAAGCTCCAATAGTGTGGACAATCTGTGGTCCGACTGTGACTCTCTTTTCTTTACTAATATTACCAAAGAGAGCATCAAGTCATGCAATTCTTTTAATCTATGGGTGGTTTGCAACCATTCCTTGGGGACTTAAAAGACAAAAGCGCAGCGGCCTTGCTGGTGGACGGAACAAAAGAAAGCTGTTCCCCTCAAATTTTCGTTTGGGGGCGCCGAAGCCTTCCTGCCCCCTCCCTCCCCCCCCCCCCCCCCCCCCTTGCTCCGCCGTCGTCTATGAATTCTAAGAGTATTTTAGCAGCCTTGTCCAGGGATTTCTAGGCCAGCCCCGCCATTTTAAAAGTGGAGAAGGGCCTGGGGACGACATTAAAGCGACACTGTTTCGACGAAATAGCAAAATTTCGCTTAGCTTATTTTCCAGTTATATCGCCAAATGCCACCAAATATACAACTTAAAATGACAAAATATATTCTATAGAGCAAAACAAAAGCAGTAGTTTGGAGATAAAGTGCAGGATTGCAAGGATTGAAGTGGATTACACTTCCTGAAATTTGATTTATTGACACGCTGTCAAGAAATCAAACTTGCCATTCTTGTGAAATTTTAGGATAAGGTACATTTTATATTTCATGCTGTCCCCATAATTCGTATGATGTATTTTATATTGTCAGGAAGCCTATAGTTCATAAGCCCCCGGCTTCTATATAGGCTTCCTTGTTAGTACCACATTAAACATTTTGTAGTCTATCGTCTTTTAAGATATTATAAATTTCTAGTGTATTGTATTATTATTATTATTATTATTATTATTATTATTATTATTATATACATATATATATATATATTTTAATGTGGTTAATGGCAAAATAAATAAAATGAAATGAAAAGCTACTTTGCTGAATGTACTGAAATACTTATATACCTCAGATCTAAGGTATGGTTGTTATAGATGAGACCTGAACCTCGGTACTGGTGTAACAAAGTGTCAATTTTTTGCATATGTTCAGTTTAAAATTGACAGAATTTTTACACCAGTCGCTGCATTTACACCGGCATACAATAGACTAGATGGTACAATTTGTACTGAATAGATTTAGCATGCTGTTTACCATTTTTTTTTTTTGGTGGAGAAAAGTCTAGTTTCAAGTATATGAAAATTAGAATCCACCAAATACGAGTTTTAACGGCTTCAAAACTTGTTGTTAAATGAGCTGAATTACTTGGTCTATTCGTGGACTTCACTGAACCGACTGTGACCCTGACGTGTTTAGCCCAATAACTGGCTAATCGAACTTGTGCATCAAAATTATTTGTGTAAAAAAACACAATGATGGCTGAAGACATCGCCCGCACTTTATAACTATAGGTATATAAAACTATAGGGATATATAACTATAGGTATATAACACCGTCCTAAATCACTTTTTTGCACAACTTTCATAAGGTGGACGTACCTTCAGTTTAAACTTTGGCGAAGTTAAACGGAATGGCGAGACTGCAGAACTTGTAATCACCGGGGCTTTTCACAAATGTGAATGCAGTTTGGACAAACACTCATTTTATTTAAGTCGAAAACTAATTGATTTTTTAAAACAAAAGGGGCTTTCACAAAAGGAGCTTTAACGAAGAGAAATATCCTTTTAATGCTTAATGGTATAGAAAAGAAAGGAGATGAATACCGATACACAGTTAAAATGACTCAACTGACGCCGACGCCATGTTCGACGTAATCTTTTACCTACTTTTCAGAAAGGAAACCCCGGTGTGGATACAGCGCGCGAGCCTCACCGCGAAAAACACGACGTATTTTGTAGCGTCTCTCCCCAGTCCCACTCTCCGTATTCACGCTCGCTCTGGACCTTTCAAGACCTTTCAATGTCATATTACACACAAAGCGGTACCAATCTACGAATTTTGACCTCTTAAAGGTACGACGTAATGCGTACGATAAATGGAATACATCTATATTTCTCGTTCTAAAAGCGTGTTGCGCGAAGTAAATGAAGTACAAGTATATTTTCTTGTGTTACGCGAAAGGTAAATGGAGTACATGTATATTCCTCGTTCTAAAAGCGTGCTGCGCTAAGTAAATGGAGTACAAGTATATTCCTCGTTCTAAAAGCGTGTTGCGAGAAAGATAAATGGTGTACATGTATTCTCCTCGTTCTAAAAGTGTGTTGCGCGAAAGGTAGTGCATGTATATTCCTCGTTCTAAAAGCGTGTTGCGCGAAAGATAAATAGAGTACATGTATATTCCTCCTTCTAAAAGCATGTTGCGTGAAAGGTACATGTATATTCCTGTATATGTATATGTGCATATGTTGCGTGAAAGGTACATGTATATTCCTCGAGAGGTAAATGGAGTACATGTATATTCCTCGTTCTAAAAGCGTGTTGCGCGAAAGATTAATGGAGTACAAGTGTTTTCCTCGTTCTAAAAGCGTGCTGCGCGAAAGGTAGCTGGAGTATATGTATATTCCCGAATTTCTCTTATACTAAAGACAAAAAGTATTAAACTCACTTTTTTTCCTATAACTTAATATTTGAGGTAATAACATCTTCATTGTGACTGTCTGTAATTAATAAAAAGTCTATGCTTCCTTTAAGAAAAAAAAACAAAACAGCCAAATTAATTAAAAAGTAAGAACCTATTTCTCAGTAAATTTGGATTGAAAAGGAGATGGGTGGGGTGGGGGGCATTGTGCTTCACGGAGACAATAGGCCATTTGCACGATGACGTCATTTGACTACTACTACCAGAATCCTTCAGTTTTTTGTTTTGTAGTGCAAATTAGGGCTATTGTTATTTAAACCGCACTGGGATTACAAAATTTAAATAAGAAAGGAAAAACGAAATGAATTCTGGTAGTAGTAGTCAATTGACGTCATCGTGCAAATGGCCTATTCATAAAAGTTTATCAGCTCGCTCCCTCTCCCCTCTCCAGTAAAAAAGCATCTGGGAAACAAGGAAATGTGGTTGTATTCGTACAGATATAAACTGTTGGCTATTTAAAACAAGTCTTGTGAGACCATGTTTAGTTTCGTAAGTCTTTTTCAATGAAAGGTATCTTACGCTTGCAGCTTCTGTGGAAAATGTTTTAAAAATAAACTGTTATTTGAATTGCAAATGCATAGATTAATTACAATTCATTATTCATTTTTTTTTCTTCGCACCGTCTCCACGAGGAAAGCGAAGGAGGCTGACATGTTGACAGATAATTCTAGATTGCAAACGAAACTTGAATAACTTGTTCGAGATGAGAAACAAAGTCATCTGCCCCAACATGCACACCACAACATTTCCCGAAGCGAAGATTTATTTTGTCAACACGTACTTTAGGTAAGAAAAATATTATATTGTTATATAGTTTTCTTGCAGCATTTATTGAGGATTGTTTTCAAACAATGGTTTAAACGATCGGTTGGTTTAGTTTACACTCGATGCTAAAATGGATTCTACTTTGTTAGTCTGCAACTAAAATTTCAGCCCCCATATTTAACAATTGCTTCTTAATCAAGTGGTTTGATATACACAGACTGACGAGATATAGCAATTTTATTCTGGTCAGTTTGGGGTTTACCTCGGTGTAAGAACCTGTGACTTTTTCCTTTGTTTTTTACCTTTGTGGTATTGCATTCCCAGTTGACTCTATTGCTTTATGCCTTTTGTTCTCTTTGTTTTACGTCACTCATGAGTTTCACAGGTTCTTACACCGAGGATGAGCCTAAATTAGCCACCGAAAGACGATTCAAAAGGTGACGTTTTGAGCGCTAGCCCTTCGTTATTCGCATCCCATTCCATTTGTGAAGTGTCAGCCCTTTGTGAGTCACTCTGGCAAAGGCCTTGTGCTTGAAACGTCAGCTTTTGAATATTTTCAAGGTGGTCAATTTACCTTAGTTAGTAACTCAGTTGACAAAAAAAAATTCGTTTCTATCTTTTTGATATTTAAAACGTGATGGCATTTATTGATATATTTTTGTTTCATTACTATGCAGGAAACTATAAATCAGGCCAGAATCAAGCAACGGAAGAAAGAAAGATAACGAACTTAAACAAAGAAAGAGGTAGAGAAACTAGTCACTCATGCGCGTAGCGGCATGAGTTATAAAATGGGCTCCGTTTTTCTTTTTTTTTTAGTATTTTTAATTTTTGTGTCACGATTTTGCATGCAAATTTATGCACGCATATTTTAAATTGGCACTTCCGGTTCATAGCTTTGCTATTTACACTTCCTGTTCAGTGACTTCCGGATACTTTCACTTCCGGTAAAACAGCGTTACTGAAGTGTCACGAAAGCACCTTCTACAACCCCACTTACATTACCAATGATCACGTTAGGTATATATAACATTCAGAAGAATCACTGGCTTCATTGTGGTACAGCCCTCATTTACAAAACATTCAATAGTAAACAACGTGGTTTGCAGGAACGATGACTGAATGAAAGGAGTAACTCTTCTCCATGTCGGACATCTTCTTATCATGTTTAAAATATATCATAAAACTTTCTTACGCATGCGAATGAGTATAGGCTGCTTGCAGCCTCTTGCTATTGTTATTGCTGGATTCACGTTGTTCTTGTTTCGAAACGTATTTGTAATGAATGTTTTTGCCACAGCATAAACTAGAGTTAATGTTTAGCTCATTTGAACCTTGTGCCTCGCGGTCATAGCACGTATTTTCCGGCTAATCGAATTCTTGTACTTTGCTTTACTTACACGCGTGTTCGAACTGCCACATATTTTTAGCAGCCAATTACACTATTAGCATGCACGTGCCTCAGTCTGTTGGCCAATCAGATTTAAGGCCCCCTCACCGTAGTCGTTTTCGGTAATGTACATCGCTCGCGGTCTATTTTGCATTCAGTTCAATTTCACTGTACAAGGCAACTGTTTATTTCCCTCCCACCCACCGCATTTCCCTTATTTTTTCACCCAACCGAGGTTACCACTCTGGCCCGTGTTTATTGTGTAAAATGTAATAAAGTTCTTTGTCTTTTCAATAAATGGTTTGGGGGATAAGTGTTGCTGGCGACAATCCTTCAGTCCCACACTGAAGCGATGCTGGGTTGCCTTAGCTTGGGTCGCTAGTCACCCCTCTAGGAGCTTGGCATAGGTACACGCCACTCAGCTGTACTCCATGACGGCCAATCCATGGCTTTCTATGCCACTCACTGACACTAGCATGTGGCAGGCAGCATTCGGGTCCTGGACAACACTTACCCCCGGGCCTTTCTCCCACATAAACAGTGTCTTTCAATTGCGCGTGACATTAACAAAGCATTACCTCGCTAAGTTTACAGCTGATGGAAGGAGTGAGTGAGTGAGTGAGTGAATTTAAGCCACCGTTACTGATACCCCGTTCATTACGCATGCGCGTATTCACGGGTTAAAAATGGTACAACAATAACTGCTTAACTGTTTTGTTGCAGGCTTTACAGGAAGGTCAGGAAAAACAACAGCTGCTAATCAAACAAAAGCTGGAGCTAAAAAACAAGCTGAAAAACACGGGAAAAGATCTAAAGAAGGTGAGATGTGGATCAGTATTGGTCAGATTTAATAATCAATATTGACAAGTGGATATAGACACAAAGTGAAACCCAGTGTGTTTGTTCTTAACAAATTAAGTTTTGTCACATTCAAATTAAAGTTATTAAGCACCTTTTTTTTGTCGGTGTGATGAAATTTATTGAAATTTGTATTTTGGCATTCGTAAGTGTTGAAAGATCACCACACTGATTTTTTCACATTCTCAAGCCTTAGAAGAACGCAAGGAAACAAAGGAGGTGTCCAAACGAGTTCAGTTGCTACTCAAAGAGGAAACAGCAGCAGTTCAAACAAAACTGGTGAGAAAAGAGCTTTATACAATCCAAACCTAACTACTTAAATGCTATAAGAGGTGACTGTATAAGAAAAGGGACTGGCTAGGGGATCTGAAATATGATGTACTTATTGACTAAGTGGGAGGGCCGGATGGGAATATATTTGGCTCGAGGTCATGGCGTACGGAGTGATAAATATTTAAATTACCTGCGCAGCGTTATACTGAATCGAATGATGAAATGAAAAAAGTGTTATGTCACTTTATACAGTTATACCCAATGATGAGGGTCTCCGCGCACTGCAACACTATCTTGACAAGAGAGAGGTACTTGAACCACCCACAGATTCTCTCCTACTTATGGCAGAACTAGTATTAACACTTAACACCATTGAATTTAATGATGAATTTTACAAGCAAACAGGTGGAGTGGCCGTGGGTAGCCGACTAGGACCAAATTATGCATGTCTCTTTGTTGGCTACGTTGAGGAACGCATGCTAACCAGTTATTTCGGTATAAAGCCAGACCAATACAAGCGGTACATAGATGATGTGACCGGCCTCGCTCGCGCAAATGCGTACGGCCCTCATACGGTACTTTCATCAATGGTTTTGCAAAGAAAAGGTTCGCAGGGCCGTACGGGTCATATGATAATTCTAATTATTGTATTGTTGAACTGGTCCGTGATGAAAAGGAGAATTCTGTTTGGTTCCCTGAAGGGTCCGAATTTTTGCGCTCGCGAATTAATTTCGCAAAATCCCTTTTCATTAAACATTAAACATTAAACAAAGATAATTTTGGTTAAATTGCTACCAAAGTGGCCTGAAAAACGCAAAATATATGCTTTACTTTGGCGCGCGCGCGTTTGCCGTGAACGGGATGCATTAATTTATCAGCAAAATTTTAAAAGAGCCATAATAATAAAAAAACGTTTTTGAACCAGCTTAGTCATTCCGTATTGGGAAATATTGGTCTCGTTCTTTTTTTGCAAATTTCGGCTCGGTCCATAAACTTGCAAAAAAGAACTCGGCCAATGTTTTCCCAATACGGACCTGACGCTAGTTCAATAACATCTATACTAGAGGTTACAAATTGTAATGATAATGCTGCGAGCAGATTCTGGGCAGTAAAAAATAACGGAAACAGTAAATTTACATACAGATTTCAGGATAATTTCATAAATTTATTTATTGGGTCAATTACCATCACTTTCGATTACATAAACGAAAAAAAGCAAGACTGATTGCTATTATTTATAGCTGATTAGATCCTCAAATCTGGATCCGGTGCTTCTGTTTTGTTACGTTGGTCCTTGCCTTCAAAATTGCAATCGAATTAAATACCATTGTAAGTAATTCTTTGTGATCCACTGTTCAATCGGCAAACTCTGAGCACGTAACAACGCTGAAAAACTTATAAAAGAACATTGCCTTTCCCGTGAAATGTTACTAAATCGTTTGTGACCTTGATGAATGCTTCCAGCAACAAATAAGTTTGAATTTGGCATGATACATTTGCAAATAGAAAGACGCATTCAGAGGCAGGCGCATCTAAGTTATGATGACACCGCTGGACGTACGCTTGCTCAAAATCATCGTGACAAACAAAAATCGCGACTGCCGCATAACAAAAGCGCAGGGAACCTAAGGAACCACAGGCAAACCAAAGATTAGAAAAACGTTCAAGATACAGGCCAAAAACGTAGTTAAACTAAACAACATTAAACATGTTTAACCGTTGGTGTGAATGGGGTATTAAATAAGGAGGTACCGTGTAACACAAATTAAAGCAGACATACCAATTTTTTTAAGCTGCGAGAGAAGAACGTAATCTTTTTTGCATTTTGGAAGCAATGCTCCTTTTGTCGAATTAACCTAGCGTGTTTTATTTTGTAATCTGGAAGGGGAGATTTTTATTAACCCTCGCGCATACGAGAAACGGGGATGGATGCCACCCCTTTCCATTTTTTTTTAATTTCTCAGCTGGGCAACTGGGTAGCCGATCTATCGTATCCAATCGGTTGAGTTCTTTGCAATGCTCTCTACTTGCTAATTCCAATGAATTTTTGTCAGCATTGTTGTTGTTGAATACATAAGCCCTGCAAAGATCCGAAGAGAAAGGGAAGAAAGAAGTAATAAATAAAAAGACCAGTTACAGGACCAGTAAAAGGAATACAAAGTAAGACAAACATATGGGACACCTAAAGTTCGTCCCAATCCCACTTCAGTGACTTATTGCCTGTGATTGTACAGATTGTACTCTCTCTAAGGCGAAAGGTGTCTAGAAAACTCAGACCCGAGAAGCTCAGTACAGTATTTGTTTAAAGTTTTTTCGGGTCTGAGTTTACGTGTGAACGTATAAAAGCACGGCATAACATACTATGTGACTATATGGTTCCCCGGCGAGGAATCGAAGACCGGTTTTCTGGTATCAAGGCAGACGTCACGTGATCACCACTACCGGGGGTACACTATCGGCGAAACAGACAGAGCTAGTGGGCTAAATAGCTACTTACTTAATAATAATGATAAGATTGCGAGGTCGTTCACACGGGGAGTCTGATTTTACTTAGGATCGACTAAGCGATCTAAATATTCAGATAAATCCTTGTAGTCAATTTTCTGAGTTTACGAAATACCAAGAGAGTGTGGGTTATTCGGGTCTCAGGTGAGTTATACGGGTCTGAAGTCTGAGTTTTCAAGACACTTCTGCAGCGAACAGTGCCGACAAGCGTTTGACACTGGGCACAAGTACGATGAGAAGCCCCTTACTTTTATTTCATTTCGAGTGGGCCTCACTAAAACAATGGCAAAAAAAAAAACAATTTTTGTATCAGCAGGATTGCTAAATTAGGATCCTTACCAGTTCCCCCTGTTCCTTTACCTCTGTTGGCAGTCATTATGATGAACCTATACAGTTATTCTCTATGAAACATTTATACATCTATATAGAAGCAATATGCATACTTGCTAGGTAAACAAGAGCCCATGACTTAGATGTATTAGCCTGCGTCAAGCGGGCGCCGGTTCATTAAAAGGACGAAATGTCGAGGACATGTATTAGCCTGGCGCCGTTTCCTCGAAATTTTCGTCCTTAAAAATGTTGCCTCATATATAAATCGGCGCCTGCTATGCAGTCTAATGTATGTTCCTCGTGAATTTCTCGTGAATTTGGATCCTCGTTGGCCAATTTGGCCAATGACAGACGTTTGCGATCAGGTGTGCTGCCGACGAACGGACTAACTGATCTTCGTCTATTAAAATAATTCAGTAGTGTAGGATGCATGTTAGTTTCCTCCTTTTTGCTGTGGTGGCTCATTAAATTGCTGTGGAATCGATGTGGAAGACATTAAAGAGCTGCGGTGTAAATTAATTTGCTGTGGAATATATTAACTGATGTGAAATTGCTGTGGTATACATTAACATGCTGTGGTATTCATTAACCTGATTGTTTTCTGTCTCACCGTACTGCAATCATCGTTGACACTCAATTGAAAACCGCTCTATAACACTGAAGCCAATGCTAAATCTTTTCGTTTGCAGAGTGTAAGAAGCGTTTAATTTAAACTACAAAAGGTGGTCTATACACGAGCTGCAAACCCAATGACAAGCACAGAAATGTATTGAAAATGTAAACGCAGAAAAGCAAGTTTTTCCTTTTTCTTTGCGTTGAATGTTAACGCGCGCAAACAAGCACGGAGTCAAGACTCCCACCTTTTTTATAGCTAAACTGGGACGAGCTCGTTGCATTTTCATTTGCTTTTTGTATATGAACATCGTTTTTGCCTGCGTCATCGGTAAACGACATCAGTTTTTAGAGTTAATATAAAACGGCGTCTGCAGTGTTTGGTTTTCTATTTCTCTTCTCTGAACTGCAACTTAAAATTCGCGAAAATTATTTTTAACTTTCAATACAGCATTAACATTAATCGAATAGTGGACTGTCACTAACACCTTCATAAGTAAGACCATCTGGTAAAGCTGGGCTGCCATGCCACCTTTAAAACCACAGAATCGTCTTTTTAAGATTACATTGATTTCAATCCATGAATTGACCGACTGACAATTTGACTGACTGACAAATTGACTGACTTACCGACTGACTAACTGACTGACTGACTGCTTATCTGACAGATTGAATTGCAGACTGACTGACTAAATGATTGACTGACTGACTGACCCACTGATTGACTGACTGAATGACCGACTGACTAACGCACTCACTTACCAATGGACTAACTGACTGATTGACCAGCGGACTGACTGGCTGACCAACGGTATGTACTTGGTGCATCCCTTATTGTTTTGTATTTAAACACTTAGTTTTTATTTCAGTAGAAAAATAAGATAAAAACAGCAGAATAGGGAATCGAACCCGAGCCGTATGATCTGCTCCATGCACACTATCCACTACACCACCGAAGACTAGCTGCCGGAAACTGTAAGTTTTAAGGGATATAACATAATATGCTGCTAGCCCAGACCATATATAAGAACTAACCCTTTCGATTCACTGGAAATACTGGAATCAGTGCTTAAACCTAAATACTAAAATCAGTGCTTCAACCCTAGATATTGTGATCCGACCCTAAATTACACTGCAATTTATCTAAATACATTATAATAAGGGATACATGAAGTACCATACATTATGATCAGGGATACACCAAGTACCTAGGTGACCAACTAACTGACCATAAAATTAACACCAATGAAAAGCCTGAAATGACCCCTCTCGCTTTCATGGTGATCTATACTACACCTTAAGAGATTAGCTCTTTCGTCTTTACAATGTTTAGTTATGCCGTCATTTCGTTGCTAACTCCAAAAATAAAAACGCTACACTTTCCTTTGTCTTTGTTGCAAGATAACTACTGTCCCCTTAATTTGCCATTTAAATAACGCATTAACGAGATAGCTCTTATAGCTCTTTGATTTAAACTATAACATTCACGATTTCTTTCGAAAGACGACGTTTTCTTTTATAAAAAGTGTGCCACATATTCATTGTCATGCACACATCGACATAACCTGCTTCTGAGTTTAGTTTGGAAATGCTTATCCAAGTACTGTCACGAAAACAGTTGTTTTAAACATACATGTCTGACAGATTGACTGACAGACTGACTGACTCATTGATTGACTGACTGACTGACTGACTGACTGACCCACTGATTGACTGACTGAATGACTGACTGGCTAACGCACTCACTAACGAATAGACTAACTGACTGATTGACTAGCGGACTGACTGGCTGACCAACTAACTGACTATAAAATTAACACTGATGAAAAGCCTGAAATGACTCCTCTCGCTTTCATGGTGATTTATACTACACCTTAAGAGATTAGCTCTTTCGTCTTTACAATGTTTAGTTATGCCGTCATTTCTTTGCGAACTCCAAAAATAAAAACGCTACACTTTCCTTTGTCTTTGTTGCAAGATAACTACTGGCCCCTTAATTTGCCATTTAAATAACGCATTAACGAGATAGCTCTTAGAGCCCTTTGATTTAAACTATAACATTCACGATTTCTTTCGAAAGACGACGTTTTCTTTTATAAAAAGGGTGCCACATATTCATTGTCATGCACACACTGACATAATCTGCCTCTGAGTTTAGTTTGGAAATGCTTATCCAAGTATTGTCACGAAAACAGTTGTTTTAAACATACATGTTTTAACTAAAAACATATTGTTATATGTAGGGATAAATAACATAATAATTAATAAAGATTAATATTCATTGTCACGCACACATTCACATAATCTGCCTCCAAGTTTGGAAAACAATTATTTTAAGTATACATGTTTTAAACTGAAAAATATTTGTTATATACAGAGATAAATAAGATCATAATAATTAATAAACATTAATATCTTTAGTTTGTTTCATTTATTATTTATAAACACTATTTTTGCTTTTTTATACATTTATTTATTTTTATTTCTTTGTTATTTTGTTTATGTTCCGGACTGTTATGGGATGTTCCGGAATGTTCCGAAGTGGTTCATGATATTTCTAGTTTGTCTACACCCTTGCTGAATGCACAAATTTAAATTTGTTGTTCCTGTCCCTAACATCCCCTTACCCTTCCTACATATTAGGAAAAGTCTCCCGATCTGATTTTCCAATAAGATCAGTAAACTAAACGAAAGGTTGAATACAGAATCACCAGGACTGACGTGTGTTTTTGTTAGCAGGCGAGGACAGTTTGTTCCTTCAGTGCTTGGAGAAGAAACCTGGTCACCAACAAGATTGGCGCAGCAAGATTGTACGGTCTTATGCTTCCTGTATTTTTTGCACGTTATAACAAAGATCTAGGATAATTGTAAAACAATAAAAACGCAAGCAATGAAACGTCGCACATATTTATCAATTCTGTGTTTAAAAATTAAGGGAAACTTGTTCTTAGTATTGAAAATAATATGCAATAAGACATATAATCATGGGACATTTAAAAATATCGTTGACTCGCTTTTTACTTGTACTCTTGTATTTTTCGTAGTGATCAAATGATGTTTTCTCCTGCTATGATTTCGGTATAGAACAGATGTTTTGTCATAATTAAGACACGGTATTTTGAAAAAGGAAACTTAGTCCTGTGGGCAAATAGTTGCTTATCTCAAGGTCGATTAGGTTGGTTTGGATTTTTACTTCCGATCGACATTTCGTGGCAAGCCTTTCTTGGAAAAGGCCTATTCTTGTATTTTATCCATTTCTAGTGTAAGAAAAAACTATGTTTCTTTCCTAGATCATACCGGTTGATATTTCGTAAAAATTCTAGTTTAAACCTGTATTTCACTAAGCAACCTTGCGATCATTGCAAATATTTACACGCCCTGTTTGACCTATTGGACTTACGCCGATAGGTGTCGAGTCGGGATCAATGAAGGTCGCTCAGGGTCACTCAGTGCAATACAGTTTACTACTTGACTCGTATTACTTTAATGACATGGAAAAGGCTGGACTAAACTAAGCCAATCAGGTATGATGAAGAAACTTGTCACCTTCAGTTTTTTTACGTTGTGTAACGAATTTCAATGTAATTTTCACTTCTATCTTCTCCACAAATATGTTAACCTTGCGATATATATTTACCTTATAATTTTTATATTACTCTTGTAGTTTACTTTTGGCTGACCAGTTCCGAAATGTTAGTGAAAATTGTAAAAGAATTCAGCGTCGACACTGACAGACATATCGAAGGAATATATGTTAATGATTTGTCCTGACCGATCATGATGAGGCTTACGTTAGCCTACATTACCCTTTGGTTTGATTTTGGCATTGAAATTAATCATTTATTAATTAATAATATATTAATAATAATAATTTATTAATTATTAATTAATAATTTATTAATCATTTATTGGCCATTTTGAGGTTACTCATGAGATTGGGTCGGTTTCTTTTCGAATTGCACTATGGGGTGATAGTCCTGGGAAATATTGGAGGAAGTTCATTTCCACTCATCCTCACTCCTCTTGGAAAATGTGCTTCACAAATCCTTGTGCTCGGTGCGTCCTCCTTTAAGGTTGCTTTTCGTATCAGTCGTACGTGCGCTTTTTTTACTTTCGGATCACTTGGTAAAGCATCCGGGTACACAACAGCTAAACTCTCCCATTTTTGACAAGATTACAGCTTCAGTTTACATCCTAAGCAGACGCCATGTTTGAATTGCGTCCCCAAAACAGTCCCATAGTGCAATTCGAAACGAAACCAACCCAGTCTCATGCGCAACCTCAAAATGGCCAATAACTTTAGCATTTACCTAATCTGTGCTCAATCCCAAACAAAACTATGTGACTTTTTTCCATGGCAACCATCTTTTGACAGGAAATTATACCCATATTTGGAATTTTCTGCTTTAATTAATTAAACATCGTTTTAACATTGTTCTATTGATTTTGACTCAGATTTAGCGCTTTCTGCCATGTTAATACGTTGGCAATCCATGATTGCGGCTATTCGGAATAATATAATTAATTTAATAGTTAATATAATCAATTTAATAATTAATTTAATTAATTTAATTAATTTAACATCGTTTTAACATTGTTCTATTGATCTTGACTCAGATTTGGCGCTTTCTACCATGTTGACAATCCAAGATTGCGGCTATTCGGAATAATATATCAAAATAGACCAACTTCGATATATTAAAATTCAACTTGAAACAAAAGACATCACTACGAGGCTTAGGGGAATGACAGTAGCCTATAGGGATTTATATGATTTAGTAACCTAAGCCTTGTAGTGATGTCTTTGTTTCAAGTTGAATTTCAATATATCGAAATTGGGCTATTGTGAGGTCATCAGGTCACGTGACCGATATAGTGTACAGAGTGTTAACGCGCACGTTGAAGCGAGAGAATGAATGAAATGTTAATGCACACGTGAGATTCCTTATTTGCATGTATATAAGTACGGTATGTTGTAATTTATGGAGTTAGTTCGCGTTGTGAATCGGAGCTGAAACCTGACATGTAACGCTCGGGAATAAACGGAGTTTTTATTATTAACCGCGTGGTACTACAACCCACTTAACCGTACACATTTTTTATATACTTTAGTATACTATTCTATCAGAAACCCATAAGTAATTCTATGCTATACTACTGCACTATGGAAAAATTCATTACCTGACGAGTGAGTCCCAAGTTCTATTTCATTTGAAAAAGTGATATCGTTTTAACGTTATTCACGAGTCTAGCAATGAGGTTTACTTAAATCGTGTATGTGTAAAGATTTAGAAAATCAATTTATAATAAAAATAAGCGAAAAGAAGAAGAAGTCATCCTGGCTTCATTTTCAAGGCAACGGTATTCAAGGCTACAGTATTCAAAGCGTCAAAATTTATTATAGAATTCTTAATTAGGTCAAAGGTGACATGAGCTGACATGAACGTACAGGTGCTGAAGAATGTTAAATAATAACTTTAGCACAAATTGAGTCTGACTGCGTATTCAGCGTGGGTTTTATTTCGCGAATAAACAACATTTCGTGGATTAAACAATCCAGTTTTCCTTGGCATTTCTTTAAAACGGAAAACACTGTAGTCAGCTCAGGATTCTTGATTCCTTGGTCTCTCATGTGTTTCACAACAACAGAATATTTATGTTCATCACTGCGCTGATGAAGATGGCGCTTGGTATAGCCAATATAATCATTGTAAACAACTCATTGATTTGTCAAAGAGAAACAACGTTTCCAGCGAAAAAAACATTTCAAAGCCCCTGTAACGAGCATGTCAAGATATTGACCCCTCAGACGAGACGTTTGCTCCGGGCGTGCGCTTTACCAAAATGAACTATTGTCTATTAATTATGTATGTCTGCGCTATTGTTTTGCTTTTGGATTTCTATTGTTTTGGCTTTTCTTTTAGTTTTAAGAACGGTGCGTAACTAATATATGAAGTTATACGGAAATCTTTCCGATATCAATACTACGTATTTTACTTGTTAATGTAACCTTGAAGCGTGAAGTTTCCTTGATAGCCGTCATTTCCGCTTTCCTTCTGATTTCCCTTGTTCTCACCGCTAGGCCATGCACTGACGGACGAGCAAGCGAACGTAAACACGATGCCGACCAAAGGAAGCCAAAATGCATTCAGTCGAAGCATCGTGCGGCTGAGAAGTGCAAAGTGACGTAGGTTTTTTCGCTCGAACCAAAGCAAATTTCCAACAAAAATGTTTACCAGATACCAGTCTTTCCAAAACAGAGTGGGGATATTGACATTGCGCTTGTTAAAATGAGTTAGAACGCTAAAAGCGATAACCGAGCGGGCGAACTCCATAGAAGCCTTTATACGAAATTGCTCACTTCAAGGTCAAAATGAGGGTACTTTTTTTTAAAGTTATTATTATTGAAAAGTATTTCGACGTTTCTAGATAGAATAATAACCATAGTACTAGAATCCGTGTGTGGATTTCAGAAAAGTACTAGTAACACAGAAATGCGCGAAATTTTGATTTTCCTTTCAAAAAATTACCTTTTTGCTATGATTTAAGTGTCAAATTGGGAGCCTGGTGACGAGTGAAAATACTATATAGGCAAATGCCACCCAATAGGCCATTTGCACGATGACGTCATATGACTACAACTACCAGAATCCTTCAGGTTTTTTGTTTTGTAGTGCAAATTAGGGCTATTGTTCTTAAAACCGCACTGGGATTACAAAATTTAAATAAGAAAGGAAAAACGAAATGAATTCTGGTAGTTGTAGTCAAATGACGCCACCGTGCAAATGGCCTATTGAGCGAATAGAAATCAAGACTGATTCAAAATCACAGTGAATCACGCGCGGTCAGGAGAGAAGCTTGTGGTAGCGACGAATTTCAGTTTTGTTTATCTGTACCGATAAATGACTGAAATGGATGCTGTTTGTACATAATGTTGACTGTGGAGTCAAATTGTGAACGTTTGGAAGCAAAAATGCGAGAAATGCATGCAGTCCCAGTCCGTCTATGACTAGAGACACTCATTGATAGTTTTAGTATACTGGAGTGGTAACTTATCAGGGAAACTGAACCATTATCTTTCGGTATCTGCTAACACAAAAACATTCTTTGGCTTTTGAAATGACACAAACCCCCGTGACACTGCGCATGCTCATTTAAGTTCAGTTTCAATATGAAAAAATTTATATCATCAGCATGACTAAAACCGTTAAATA
Organism: Cladopsammia gracilis; assembly: GCA_022457155.1. NCBI lineage: Eukaryota > Metazoa > Cnidaria > Anthozoa > Scleractinia > Dendrophylliidae > Cladopsammia > Cladopsammia gracilis. The sequence continues at coordinate 740,259 of JAJGOT010000399.1, read as the reverse complement.
TTCATAAAATATCATGTTTGTAATTTCGACAATGACGTCTTTCCGTTTCTCGGAATGTTGCGAAAAGGAAATTGTACTTTAGATAGCGACTGGCTTAGTGGTTAAACTATAAAGTATTAACTTTGTATTTTCTGGCATTTTTAATATATTTACCAGTTTAACAGCAGAACTAGCATTTCCTTGCGTGCGACAACAAGTAACAACGCGGTATAGTGACGAAGGCGATCATTTGGTTTTATATACTGACCTGACTTTTTTTCCATGATGTCATCAATGCGAATTTCCTAGAATTGATATTGATTATCGTGCAAAATAAGTATTAGAAAATGAGGGTGAATAATAAGACGCTTTCCAAATATAGCACGATTGCAAAATAAAAAAAATGATATTTTACTTAATATTACCTTTTTGTAAGTTGTTTTTGATTGGAAAGAAGTGCTTCTGTCTTTTGGGCCGAAAGTGAATTTTATTTTTAAATTTGTGACCAATAAAAAAACAGAAATACAAAACTTACAATTGTTATTTTAATAAGCCCGAGCGGTACTGGGTCTTTGAAATTAGACTATAACCTCACTTGTAGTTAGAGTCGGTTATTTGTCCAAAAAGGTCATACCGTAGTCATTTGTCCTGGTTCAACTGCAGGGTAAGGTGTTCTTTAGTTCCTTTGAGGTAAGCCTACATGTACATAATAAGTTTTTTTTCCTTTTTGATCGCTATCTTTCCTAACTCATTCTCTTGTTTGTAATTGATTACTTCTCATTCGGTCCTTCGGTTTTCAGTTCGGCTTCCGAGTTTACACAATATCTTTTCACCTGGTGCCAATCGGTTTTTTTTTTAGTGATTTATATTTTACCGAAATGACGACTCCACCTGCCTCAGCAGTTCTTGTGTTAGGCCATTCCTTTGTCCGGCGGTTGGCTCATGACTTTAGTCGAATTTTGACTCGCGAGCTTCTGAGAATATTAGGAGAATATTCCCGTGCATTTCCATGATACTGAGGAATGAACTGTCAAGCTAGAAACCAATTCAGTATGACCTTAACGTTATTTTCACTCCCCTTTAATTATTTCTTGTAATGAGCCAGACTCCCGCGGGTACATTTTCCATACAAATTTATGGAGAAATTACAAAACGATTAGACTCTGATCTTTATCTTTGTACCTCAGCTACATCTCAAAATTTTCAAAAAAATACCCTGAATCTTTCACTCTGGTATCTGAAGCTTGCAATTCATAATGGCTTCAAGAATATTTCATTTTCTACCGAAAATATTTAAGGGCCACCACCTTTCTAGTAGTTTATTTATTTTTTGCAGGGGGTGGAGATTTCATAAGAGGTCGTAATTTCGTATTCTGACGGGCCTTAAATTTCTTTACCAGTTAAAAAGTAGGGCTATAGTTTTCCTGCCTGCGACAGAAAATAACAACGCAGTATAGTGACGAACTCGATTCTATTTTCTTTTTTATATTAACATACTGAGCTACTGTTCAGTTTTATTCTATGATCTCATCAACGCGAATGCTGTCAAATTGATATCAATTGTCGTGCAAAATAGGTATTAGAAAAATAGTGAAAGTAGTTATTTCATGGTCGTTCCTAGACGAATCATGAAAGGTGGCTAAATTCCGCAGGAGGCAAAGGTTCATTTAGATAGATTTTTTAGTTTTTAACATTAATTGTTTTGGGTAGCAAGAAGTAGGACTGCCTTACGTTCGTAAAGCCACTTTCATTTTCTAAGAAAATTTGGGTCAAAAGAAACAGAAATTAATTTTTCGCTTCCTTTTAATTTAGTACATGTTATAATATGTCAAATCCTGCAAGTACATTTTTTCAAAAACATGTTTGGAAAATTATAACGTGATTAGCCTCTTAACAGCTGCATCTCGCTAAATCTAACGTAAATATAATCTTTCACTTTGGTATGTCAAAATTAAAATTAAAATTGCCTCCTATTTCCTTTCTATGGAACTTTTAGTAGCTGTTCATTTTTCACATTTATGTGATATGTGTTTTTACAAAATTTATGTACCTATATAGCACCCATGCCGACCTGAATAACGGTTTAAATCCCTATTTTGTACAGTTCTGATCTGTTAAGGAGAAAAGGGATAGGGGGGTGTTGGGTGCTCCCATATAAAAATGCCCGCAGTGCTTGTCAGAAATGTTCGAAAAATCTCCTAAAAGGTACCGGAATATCGTTTGATGGGTTCATTTTCACCCCTTTATTTTTTTCTCTTCTTAACACCCAAAATGGTAAGGGGGGAGGTAAGTCTTCACAAGCCTAATCACTCACAACTGCCAAAGCATGTGGCATGAAGCGACTGAGAGTATAACTACTCCCCCTGGATGGATTGCTGGTCCGTCTCAAGGTAACCCCCTTCCCCAGCATTATGTCGCCGGTACCCATTTCTACAACTCGGTGGGGAGAGAAAACGTGGAACAAATATTTTTGAACGGGTTAAGCTCGAGCCGTTCGAACGGCTGACGATTTTGTTTTTGTACGGATAGCCGAGCCGTTCGAACGGCATCCCATCCCGTTCGAACGGCTGATGAACGGCTTACGAACGGCTAGCCGTTGGGAACGTTTTCACGTGAGAGGTCACATATCGTTCATGTTTCAGTGTTTTCAAACCTGGAAGTTATAATTTTGCCTATCGATCACAACGGGGTTTGTTGCTATACTTATAAAGCGCGTGCAGTGATATATTGAATCAAGCGCTTTCACTAACGTCGTGTTTTCCTACAAATCCTAAGATAACTTCTAAATAAGACGGATTTGCACAGTAGAATTAAAAAGTATAGCTTTGTTGTTTAGGATAATTATTTTACGCCGATTCCATTTATACGCTTTATCGTGTTTTGTTTTCGTGAGAGCACTTTGCTTTCTACGGAATACTTTTGTACCGGATGCAGTTTAAATTCTGATTATGTGTCCAAGCAAGGATGATCAATTAGCAAGAAGAAAATGAAACTACAGTAACAAAAATGATAGGTTTATGGTTAAACTAATTAGCTGCGGTTACAAGTTGCAATTTTTACCTAGGTAAATGCGAAGTTTGGGCCTGGTCGCACTACAGTCAAAAACAAAAGTTAGCCCGTTCAAAAATCGAGGAAAACAAAAGAAACCGCTCCGGTGGGACACGCTTTTTGTGGAATGTTTTTATTTTTATGTCATTTTGCACGGGCTAATTTTTTGTTTTTGACTGTAGTGAGACCAGGCCCTAAAGCTTGGTTTCCATATAATCGCAACGATCGCAACGATGGCAGCGATCGTTACGATCGACTAACGCTGCGATTCTTGCGATCCTTGCGATCGCTGAGACCTCAAGTTTCCATATGATCGCAGCGATCGCAAGGAAACGTCGAATAGGCCTGGATCCGATAAACTTAAAGTGCATTATGGGATACAAGGCCTTGAGGTGCAATGCTTTTTGGGACATTTTGGATCGCAAGGATCGCAAGGATCGCAAGAGTGGTTTCCATATGAAAACCTCTCGATCGCAATGATCGCAAGGATCGCAGAGATAGAAATTTTTCTATCTCTGCGATCGCAATCGCAAGGATTGTAACGATCGCAAGGATCGCAACGTTTTGGTTTCCATATGATCGCAAGGGTCGCGCAACACTTTTTTCTGCGATCACTGCATGCGATCGTTGCGATCGTTGCGACTATATGGAAACCAGGCTTAAGGCCCTGATCGCACTACAGTCAAAAACAAAAATTAGAACGTGCAAAATGACATAAAAACAAAAACATTCCACAAAAAGAGTGTCCCACCGGAGCGGTTTCTTTTGTTTTCCCCGATTTTTACACGGGCTGATTTTTGTTTTTGACTGTAGTGCGACCAGGCCCTAACACTAGCCAAGGTCATAAAAAGCGTGCAGCGGCTATTGTTATTTCAAATTAATCGTGCAACGGCTATTGTTATTTCGAATTTACCTACAATCCCCGTCATATTTAGTTGGGACAAGTCACGCATAACACATATTTACCCTAACATTCGCCGTCCTTCCCTCCAATGTTGAATTTTGCGGCTTTGTGGTCATTAAATGGCAAACCAACATTGAGGAGGGAGAGAGAAGGCACGGAGACGCAATGTGTCCCAACAAATGTGACGAGGATTGTATTTTATCGGAATTTAAAGTATGTGCCCTCAAAGTGAAAAGTGGCGGTAAAGTGTATTGAATCGGTGGGAAGAACTGCGTTGATGATTTCTTCGCGGAGGAAGGGTTAGACGGAAAATTGTTATCGAAGGAATATAACGTAACGAAAATGATTTTTTCTGTATATTCATAGGATTTTTAAAGTCACGTTAATTCATACGTAAAGTGCTGTGCAATTTGGTTGATACCGGAACTTAAACGGAACACTGAGATAAAAAGGAATTGAGAATTTTATTGGCAATCTAACGGGGGAGCTCGTATGTTTGACAATTTTGTAATCGAATTAGGAGTTACAAATGTGATTTTCGAAGGATGGTAGCTGTGACATGTGCAGGGCTGTTAATGTATTAAACAAACAACTCTGAGTAGTAAACATGTAACAGGTTCAAAATTGAACAAGACTGAGATATCATAATGCGGGACGAGAGCAGTGAAACCGTTCAGCTGGATCGAGAGGAGTTAAACCCAAGGGAAATGCGACGAGTATATTTGATCACATATAGCCAGGCGAACATGGATATTGTGCCATCACGCGAAAGTTTTTCTCGCATCGTATTAGATGGATTTCAAAACGCCAATCCGGAGAACGATTGTTTAGTTGTTCAATGGGTTTGTAGCAGGGAAGCTCACCGCGATGGGGGAATGCACTACCACCTGGCTGTAAAGTTAAGCCGGCGTAGAAGATGGCTGAGGGTGCGAAATTACATTGACAATGAATATGGTATTCAAGTGAACTTCAGCAGCCGTCATGAGAATTACTACACGGCTTGGAGATATACCACCAAAGAGGACCAGGAGGCCATAGAATCGCCGAATCACCCTGATCTATGGGAGATTGGTGAGCCATCAACGGCTCATGCAAGTCATGCGCACCTGGAAAATCGGCGACTTGGTGGTAACGAACCGCAACGAAAGCGAAAGCGTAAGGCACTAACAATTTATGATGTCTCACAGCTGGCAGTCGAAAAAGGCATTAAGACGAGAATGGAGCTTATGGCGCTAGCCAATCAACAAAAGAACGAAGGAAAAACTGACTTGGCAGAGTTTATTGCAAACAAAGGAGCCAAGGCAGTGGACGAAGCTCTGACTGTGGGCTGGGAAATGCAAAATGCTGAAGCGGATTTGAAGAGGTCGAGATTAACAAGAATTGAGATATTGTACAAAGAACTTGAAAACCCGTGTGTTGCGGGCTGCGAGGGTAAGTGGCTAAGGATGGCGAAAGAAGTTCTGACGCGCAATGACATTGCTCATGATGAGTTTGCACAAGCAGTGCAAACGCTTTTAGAGAAAGGGCGTGGAAAATATCGAAATATTCTAATCAAAGGCCCAGCCAATTGCGCCAAAACCTTCTTGCTCAATCCACTCAATGCAGTTTACAAAACATTTACCAATCCCGCTACCACCACTTTTGCGTGGCTAGGAGCGGAAAGTGCAGAGGTAATATTCTTGAATGACTTCCGTTGGTGCACGCAAATTATCCCATGGCACGATTTATTATTACTTTTAGAGGGGCAAAAGTTGCATTTACCTGCTCCCAAAACCCATTTCGCACAAGACATTGAGTTCGCTCGCGATACACCAATCTTTTGCACCAGCAAAGAAGAGGTTTGTTTAGTGCGTGGGGGTACCCTCGATCAAACCGAATCCCAAATGATGCATGTACGCTGGAAAATTTTCCCGTTCCATTTTCAAATTGCAGAGAAAGACCAACAGATTGTCCCACCATGTGCGCGTTGCTTTGCGGAGTTAATTTTTCCGCAAAGTTAATTGAGTGTTTCTATTTTCATCTAACGAGTCTCCACGAGTCTCCATAACGAGTCACCATACTGTAATCGGTTTAAATTCTAAAATTGGACGGAGTAAGAACAGCCCAATTTCATAAATGGGATGCTTATAAAGTAGATTTACAATTTTAGGTCTTTTTTAACGAGTGTGAGCTGATAAAAGGTGTTTTTTTCATCGCTGTGCAAAGTGATCCACAGTTTGTTGAATTGAAATATCTGATGTTAATTCAATTAATATTTAGTGGAGACTCGTGTACACTTTGAACACGGGAAGCGATTTGAGTTTCCTGGAAAGGAAAAGTGGTAAATAGCGATGTATTCTAGCTCAGTAAGAGCCATTCATCCCTTGACTTCCAAAGGTTGTAATACATGTTGATTACAAAGACTGTATTTCGATCACATACAAAGCAGTTGATGTGAGCATTTTGCATAACTTAATTAGCAAATGTAAACATGATTTTCTTGCCATGAATTTCGTGTACTTTACAATGTATGCGTGCTTTACAATGTATGGTTTAAAATCGCGCAAACAGTTGAGTTCTCACAAGTATGTCCTCATACAGGATTCAAATAAAATTACAACCATGCCATAACTGAATGAAAAAAACAGCGGTAAGAATATACTAAATGTAGCGTACAAGGGTTTTTATTTAAAAAAAAAACAAGAAAAATACAGCGATCAGGACGATAAATATTGCTTAATACAAAGTAGTGATAAAGTTCTGTGAAGTATAATAAACTTTACGTTATGTTAAAAAACAGTGTCATTGAAGTAAATGCACAAAATATTCAATACTTAATTCGACCCCCTTTTTTCGCAATCACTTGATCAATACGGCCAGGCATAGATGCAATTAGCTTATTGATAGTAGCGATCGGAATGGCATAAAATGCATTTATAACTCTAGCTTGAAATTCGTCAAATGATTGTCGAGTTACTTGTAACTCTTTGACCTGTTTCTCTATTATTGTAGAAACAATAGGAAACACATTTTCGATGCAATTAAGGTCCGGGCTTTTTGGCGACAGAGGTAATGAAGTGGAATTTGTTTTTGCCATCGCAGCTTTAGCCAAGGCTGAGTTCTGACATGGACAGTTGTCTTGCAGGAATAAATTGTTCTCTCCCTTCTGCGCCACACGAAACATACGCGGAAAATGCTCTTCAATGAACGAAGCAAAAAATTGACCAGTCATTTTCTCGTATGGGTGACAAGCGATAACACCCTTATTGTAGGAGATGGCCACAATCAACTTCACATATTTGCCACCAGTGCCCTCTTTTCGTCCCTTTGCTAAACAACCGGTAGTGAGACCTTCACACGGTTTTCTCCAAATCCGTGCCTTTGGCGCTCGGGCCTGGTCTAATGGATTTCTCTTGTAGGTAAAAGAAGTGGCATCAAGAAAGAATCCGACTTGTGTTGTCCACACATCAGCACTGTACTCTCTTTTCATTCGCCGAGCAAACTTCAATCTTTTTACCATATCAGCAGTGGTAAGGAGACCTTTTTTCCGTGTCTGCAAATAATGGTACCCCTCAGAGTTCAGAAAACGTTGTACTGTTCTTACGGAGACCTGGCTTGATAAGATTCCTGATTCTTCCATGAGCCGTTTGCAAGTGAAGCTCCCTTCCCTTTCTCGTAAACGCACTATCGACCTCAGTAATTGTCTTTTCTGTCTCGCACTCAACTTCGGACGTGGCCCCGTTTTAGCGCGTTCCTTACAGTCAATTTTCGCAACCAACCGTTCTTTCCTGATTCTCCACACACTTCCACGCGAAATTTGACAGATTTGTGCTACTGCACGTATAGACATACCCTTAACGTTGCATAAATAATATACACGAGCTCGCATCACGCTATTGATAACAGACTTGAAAGCCATCTGAAATTGTATTGTCAGTCGTCCTTACCCAGTAGAACTATACTTCTTATTCTATACTTTTTACTTGCCTCCCTTATATACAACCCAAAAACCACAAATAACCCTAAATTGTTACATCACATCCCTGAAAATAGCAACGTTACGCAAATGCTATTTACACACAACACTCTCCGTCATTCGTGCCCTTGATTTCATTTAATCATAATTGTTGTCAATCAACGCCTCAACGATTATCTCCCAAATACAATCCCCGTCATATTTAGTTGGGACAAGTCACGCATAACACATATTTACCCTAACATTCGCCGTCCTTCCCTCCAATGTTGAATTTTGCGGCTTTGTGGTCATTAAATGGCAAACCAACATTGAGGAGGGAGAGAGAAGGCACGGAGACGCAATGTGTCCCAACAAATGTGACGAGGATTGTATTTTATCGGAATTTAAAGTATGTGCCCTCAAAGTGAAAAGTGGCGGTAAAGTGTATTGAATCGGTGGGAAGAACTGCGTTGATGATTTCTTCGCGGAGGAAGGGTTAGACGGAAAATTGTTATCGAAGGAATATAACGTAACGAAAATGATTTTTTCTGTATATTCATAGGATTTTTAAAGTCACGTTAATTCATACGTAAAGTGCTGTGCAATTTGGTTGATACCGGAACTTAAACGGAACACTGAGATAAAAAGGAATTGAGAATTTTATTGGCAATCTAACGGGGGAGCTCGTATGTTTGACAATTTTGTAATCGAATTAGGAGTTACAAATGTGATTTTCGAAGGATGGTAGCTGTGACATGTGCAGGGCTGTTAATGTATTAAACAAACAACTCTGAGTAGTAAACATGTAACAGGTTCAAAATTGAACAAGACTGAGATATCATAATGCGGGACGAGAGCAGTGAAACCGTTCAGCTGGATCGAGAGGAGTTAAACCCAAGGGAAATGCGACGAGTATATTTGATCACATATAGCCAGGCGAACATGGATATTGTGCCATCACGCGAAAGTTTTTCTCGCATCGTATTAGATGGATTTCAAAACGCCAATCCGGAGAACGATTGTTTAGTTGTTCAATGGGTTTGTAGCAGGGAAGCTCACCGCGATGGGGGAATGCACTACCACCTGGCTGTAAAGTTAAGCCGGCGTAGAAGATGGCTGAGGGTGCGAAATTACATTGACAATGAATATGGTATTCAAGTGAACTTCAGCAGCCGTCATGAGAATTACTACACGGCTTGGAGATATACCACCAAAGAGGACCAGGAGGCCATAGAATCGCCGAATCACCCTGATCTATGGGAGATTGGTGAGCCATCAACGGCTCATGCAAGTCATGCGCACCTGGAAAATCGGCGACTTGGTGGTAACGAACCGCAACGAAAGCGAAAGCGTAAGGCACTAACAATTTATGATGTCTCACAGCTGGCAGTCGAAAAAGGCATTAAGACGAGAATGGAGCTTATGGCGCTAGCCAATCAACAAAAGAACGAAGGAAAAACTGACTTGGCAGAGTTTATTGCAAACAAAGGAGCCAAGGCAGTGGACGAAGCTCTGACTGTGGGCTGGGAAATGCAAAATGCTGAAGCGGATTTGAAGAGGTCGAGATTAACAAGAATTGAGATATTGTACAAAGAACTTGAAAACCCGTGTGTTGCGGGCTGCGAGGGTAAGTGGCTAAGGATGGCGAAAGAAGTTCTGACGCGCAATGACATTGCTCATGATGAGTTTGCACAAGCAGTGCAAACGCTTTTAGAGAAAGGGCGTGGAAAATATCGAAATATTCTAATCAAAGGCCCAGCCAATTGCGCCAAAACCTTCTTGCTCAATCCACTCAATGCAGTTTACAAAACATTTACCAATCCCGCTACCACCACTTTTGCGTGGCTAGGAGCGGAAAGTGCAGAGGTAATATTCTTGAATGACTTCCGTTGGTGCACGCAAATTATCCCATGGCACGATTTATTATTACTTTTAGAGGGGCAAAAGTTGCATTTACCTGCTCCCAAAACCCATTTCGCACAAGACATTGAGTTCGCTCGCGATACACCAATCTTTTGCACCAGCAAAGAAGAGGTTTGTTTAGTGCGTGGGGGTACCCTCGATCAAACCGAATCCCAAATGATGCATGTACGCTGGAAAATTTTCCCGTTCCATTTTCAAATTGCAGAGAAAGACCAACAGATTGTCCCACCATGTGCGCGTTGCTTTGCGGAGTTAATTTTTCCGCAAAGTTAATTGAGTGTTTCTATTTTCATCTAACGAGTCTCCACGAGTCTCCATAACGAGTCACCATACTGTAATCGGTTTAAATTCTAAAATTGGACGGAGTAAGAACAGCCCAATTTCATAAATGGGATGCTTATAAAGTAGATTTACAATTTTAGGTCTTTTTTAACGAGTGTGAGCTGATAAAAGGTGTTTTTTTCATCGCTGTGCAAAGTGATCCACAGTTTGTTGAATTGAAATATCTGATGTTAATTCAATTAATATTTAGTGGAGACTCGTGTACACTTTGAACACGGGAAGCGATTTGAGTTTCCTGGAAAGGAAAAGTGGTAAATAGCGATGTATTCTAGCTCAGTAAGAGCCATTCATCCCTTGACTTCCAAAGGTTGTAATACATGTTGATTACAAAGACTGTATTTCGATCACATACAAAGCAGTTGATGTGAGCATTTTGCATAACTTAATTAGCAAATGTAAACATGATTTTCTTGCCATGAATTTCGTGTACTTTACAATGTATGCGTGCTTTACAATGTATGGTTTAAAATCGCGCAAACAGTTGAGTTCTCACAAGTATGTCCTCATACAGGATTCAAATAAAATTACAACCATGCCATAACTGAATGAAAAAAACAGCGGTAAGAATATACTAAATGTAGCGTACAAGGGTTTTTATTTAAAAAAAAAACAAGAAAAATACAGCGATCAGGACGATAAATATTGCTTAATACAAAGTAGTGATAAAGTTCTGTGAAGTATAATAAACTTTACGTTATGTTAAAAAACAGTGTCATTGAAGTAAATGCACAAAATATTCAATACTTAATTCGACCCCCTTTTTTCGCAATCACTTGATCAATACGGCCAGGCATAGATGCAATTAGCTTATTGATAGTAGCGATCGGAATGGCATAAAATGCATTTATAACTCTAGCTTGAAATTCGTCAAATGATTGTCGAGTTACTTGTAACTCTTTGACCTGTTTCTCTATTATTGTAGAAACAATAGGAAACACATTTTCGATGCAATTAAGGTCCGGGCTTTTTGGCGACAGAGGTAATGAAGTGGAATTTGTTTTTGCCATCGCAGCTTTAGCCAAGGCTGAGTTCTGACATGGACAGTTGTCTTGCAGGAATAAATTGTTCTCTCCCTTCTGCGCCACACGAAACATACGCGGAAAATGCTCTTCAATGAACGAAGCAAAAAATTGACCAGTCATTTTCTCGTATGGGTGACAAGCGATAACACCCTTATTGTAGGAGATGGCCACAATCAACTTCACATATTTGCCACCAGTGCCCTCTTTTCGTCCCTTTGCTAAACAACCGGTAGTGAGACCTTCACACGGTTTTCTCCAAATCCGTGCCTTTGGCGCTCGGGCCTGGTCTAATGGATTTCTCTTGTAGGTAAAAGAAGTGGCATCAAGAAAGAATCCGACTTGTGTTGTCCACACATCAGCACTGTACTCTCTTTTCATTCGCCGAGCAAACTTCAATCTTTTTACCATATCAGCAGTGGTAAGGAGACCTTTTTTCCGTGTCTGCAAATAATGGTACCCCTCAGAGTTCAGAAAACGTTGTACTGTTCTTACGGAGACCTGGCTTGATAAGATTCCTGATTCTTCCATGAGCCGTTTGCAAGTGAAGCTCCCTTCCCTTTCTCGTAAACGCACTATCGACCTCAGTAATTGTCTTTTCTGTCTCGCACTCAACTTCGGACGTGGCCCCGTTTTAGCGCGTTCCTTACAGTCAATTTTCGCAACCAACCGTTCTTTCCTGATTCTCCACACACTTCCACGCGAAATTTGACAGATTTGTGCTACTGCACGTATAGACATACCCTTAACGTTGCATAAATAATATACACGAGCTCGCATCACGCTATTGATAACAGACTTGAAAGCCATCTGAAATTGTATTGTCAGTCGTCCTTACCCAGTAGAACTATACTTCTTATTCTATACTTTTTACTTGCCTCCCTTATATACAACCCAAAAACCACAAATAACCCTAAATTGTTACATCACATCCCTGAAAATAGCAACGTTACGCAAATGCTATTTACACACAACACTCTCCGTCATTCGTGCCCTTGATTTCATTTAATCATAATTGTTGTCAATCAACGCCTCAACGATTATCTCCCAAATACAATCCCCGTCATATTTAGTTGGGACAAGTCACGCATAACACATATTTACCCTAACATTCGCCGTCCTTCCCTCCAATGTTGAATTTTGCGGCTTTGTGGTCATTAAATGGCAAACCAACATTGAGGAGGGAGAGAGAAGGCACGGAGACGCAATGTGTCCCAACAAATGTGACGAGGATTGTATTTTATCGGAATTTAAAGTATGTGCCCTCAAAGTGAAAAGTGGCGGTAAAGTGTATTGAATCGGTGGGAAGAACTGCGTTGATGATTTCTTCGCGGAGGAAGGGTTAGACGGAAAATTGTTATCGAAGGAATATAACGTAACGAAAATGATTTTTTCTGTATATTCATAGGATTTTTAAAGTCACGTTAATTCATACGTAAAGTGCTGTGCAATTTGGTTGATACCGGAACTTAAACGGAACACTGAGATAAAAAGGAATTGAGAATTTTATTGGCAATCTAACGGGGGAGCTCGTATGTTTGACAATTTTGTAATCGAATTAGGAGTTACAAATGTGATTTTCGAAGGATGGTAGCTGTGACATGTGCAGGGCTGTTAATGTATTAAACAAACAACTCTGAGTAGTAAACATGTAACAGGTTCAAAATTGAACAAGACTGAGATATCATAATGCGGGACGAGAGCAGTGAAACCGTTCAGCTGGATCGAGAGGAGTTAAACCCAAGGGAAATGCGACGAGTATATTTGATCACATATAGCCAGGCGAACATGGATATTGTGCCATCACGCGAAAGTTTTTCTCGCATCGTATTAGATGGATTTCAAAACGCCAATCCGGAGAACGATTGTTTAGTTGTTCAATGGGTTTGTAGCAGGGAAGCTCACCGCGATGGGGGAATGCACTACCACCTGGCTGTAAAGTTAAGCCGGCGTAGAAGATGGCTGAGGGTGCGAAATTACATTGACAATGAATATGGTATTCAAGTGAACTTCAGCAGCCGTCATGAGAATTACTACACGGCTTGGAGATATACCACCAAAGAGGACCAGGAGGCCATAGAATCGCCGAATCACCCTGATCTATGGGAGATTGGTGAGCCATCAACGGCTCATGCAAGTCATGCGCACCTGGAAAATCGGCGACTTGGTGGTAACGAACCGCAACGAAAGCGAAAGCGTAAGGCACTAACAATTTATGATGTCTCACAGCTGGCAGTCGAAAAAGGCATTAAGACGAGAATGGAGCTTATGGCGCTAGCCAATCAACAAAAGAACGAAGGAAAAACTGACTTGGCAGAGTTTATTGCAAACAAAGGAGCCAAGGCAGTGGACGAAGCTCTGACTGTGGGCTGGGAAATGCAAAATGCTGAAGCGGATTTGAAGAGGTCGAGATTAACAAGAATTGAGATATTGTACAAAGAACTTGAAAACCCGTGTGTTGCGGGCTGCGAGGGTAAGTGGCTAAGGATGGCGAAAGAAGTTCTGACGCGCAATGACATTGCTCATGATGAGTTTGCACAAGCAGTGCAAACGCTTTTAGAGAAAGGGCGTGGAAAATATCGAAATATTCTAATCAAAGGCCCAGCCAATTGCGCCAAAACCTTCTTGCTCAATCCACTCAATGCAGTTTACAAAACATTTACCAATCCCGCTACCACCACTTTTGCGTGGCTAGGAGCGGAAAGTGCAGAGGTAATATTCTTGAATGACTTCCGTTGGTGCACGCAAATTATCCCATGGCACGATTTATTATTACTTTTAGAGGGGCAAAAGTTGCATTTACCTGCTCCCAAAACCCATTTCGCACAAGACATTGAGTTCGCTCGCGATACACCAATCTTTTGCACCAGCAAAGAAGAGGTTTGTTTAGTGCGTGGGGGTACCCTCGATCAAACCGAATCCCAAATGATGCATGTACGCTGGAAAATTTTCCCGTTCCATTTTCAAATTGCAGAGAAAGACCAACAGATTGTCCCACCATGTGCGCGTTGCTTTGCGGAGTTAATTTTTCCGCAAAGTTAATTGAGTGTTTCTATTTTCATCTAACGAGTCTCCACGAGTCTCCATAACGAGTCACCATACTGTAATCGGTTTAAATTCTAAAATTGGACGGAGTAAGAACAGCCCAATTTCATAAATGGGATGCTTATAAAGTAGATTTACAATTTTAGGTCTTTTTTAACGAGTGTGAGCTGATAAAAGGTGTTTTTTTCATCGCTGTGCAAAGTGATCCACAGTTTGTTGAATTGAAATATCTGATGTTAATTCAATTAATATTTAGTGGAGACTCGTGTACACTTTGAACACGGGAAGCGATTTGAGTTTCCTGGAAAGGAAAAGTGGTAAATAGCGATGTATTCTAGCTCAGTAAGAGCCATTCATCCCTTGACTTCCAAAGGTTGTAATACATGTTGATTACAAAGACTGTATTTCGATCACATACAAAGCAGTTGATGTGAGCATTTTGCATAACTTAATTAGCAAATGTAAACATGATTTTCTTGCCATGAATTTCGTGTACTTTACAATGTATGCGTGCTTTACAATGTATGGTTTAAAATCGCGCAAACAGTTGAGTTCTCACAAGTATGTCCTCATACAGGATTCAAATAAAATTACAACCATGCCATAACTGAATGAAAAAAACAGCGGTAAGAATATACTAAATGTAGCGTACAAGGGTTTTTATTTAAAAAAAAAACAAGAAAAATACAGCGATCAGGACGATAAATATTGCTTAATACAAAGTAGTGATAAAGTTCTGTGAAGTATAATAAACTTTACGTTATGTTAAAAAACAGTGTCATTGAAGTAAATGCACAAAATATTCAATACTTAATTCGACCCCCTTTTTTCGCAATCACTTGATCAATACGGCCAGGCATAGATGCAATTAGCTTATTGATAGTAGCGATCGGAATGGCATAAAATGCATTTATAACTCTAGCTTGAAATTCGTCAAATGATTGTCGAGTTACTTGTAACTCTTTGACCTGTTTCTCTATTATTGTAGAAACAATAGGAAACACATTTTCGATGCAATTAAGGTCCGGGCTTTTTGGCGACAGAGGTAATGAAGTGGAATTTGTTTTTGCCATCGCAGCTTTAGCCAAGGCTGAGTTCTGACATGGACAGTTGTCTTGCAGGAATAAATTGTTCTCTCCCTTCTGCGCCACACGAAACATACGCGGAAAATGCTCTTCAATGAACGAAGCAAAAAATTGACCAGTCATTTTCTCGTATGGGTGACAAGCGATAACACCCTTATTGTAGGAGATGGCCACAATCAACTTCACATATTTGCCACCAGTGCCCTCTTTTCGTCCCTTTGCTAAACAACCGGTAGTGAGACCTTCACACGGTTTTCTCCAAATCCGTGCCTTTGGCGCTCGGGCCTGGTCTAATGGATTTCTCTTGTAGGTAAAAGAAGTGGCATCAAGAAAGAATCCGACTTGTGTTGTCCACACATCAGCACTGTACTCTCTTTTCATTCGCCGAGCAAACTTCAATCTTTTTACCATATCAGCAGTGGTAAGGAGACCTTTTTTCCGTGTCTGCAAATAATGGTACCCCTCAGAGTTCAGAAAACGTTGTACTGTTCTTACGGAGACCTGGCTTGATAAGATTCCTGATTCTTCCATGAGCCGTTTGCAAGTGAAGCTCCCTTCCCTTTCTCGTAAACGCACTATCGACCTCAGTAATTGTCTTTTCTGTCTCGCACTCAACTTCGGACGTGGCCCCGTTTTAGCGCGTTCCTTACAGTCAATTTTCGCAACCAACCGTTCTTTCCTGATTCTCCACACACTTCCACGCGAAATTTGACAGATTTGTGCTACTGCACGTATAGACATACCCTTAACGTTGCATAAATAATATACACGAGCTCGCATCACGCTATTGATAACAGACTTGAAAGCCATCTGAAATTGTATTGTCAGTCGTCCTTACCCAGTAGAACTATACTTCTTATTCTATACTTTTTACTTGCCTCCCTTATATACAACCCAAAAACCACAAATAACCCTAAATTGTTACATCACATCCCTGAAAATAGCAACGTTACGCAAATGCTATTTACACACAACACTCTCCGTCATTCGTGCCCTTGATTTCATTTAATCATAATTGTTGTCAATCAACGCCTCAACGATTATCTCCCAAATACAATCCCCGTCATATTTAGTTGGGACAAGTCACGCATAACACATATTTACCCTAACATTCGCCGTCCTTCCCTCCAATGTTGAATTTTGCGGCTTTGTGGTCATTAAATGGCAAACCAACATTGAGGAGGGAGAGAGAAGGCACGGAGACGCAATGTGTCCCAACAAATGTGACGAGGATTGTATTTTATCGGAATTTAAAGTATGTGCCCTCAAAGTGAAAAGTGGCGGTAAAGTGTATTGAATCGGTGGGAAGAACTGCGTTGATGATTTCTTCGCGGAGGAAGGGTTAGACGGAAAATTGTTATCGAAGGAATATAACGTAACGAAAATGATTTTTTCTGTATATTCATAGGATTTTTAAAGTCACGTTAATTCATACGTAAAGTGCTGTGCAATTTGGTTGATACCGGAACTTAAACGGAACACTGAGATAAAAAGGAATTGAGAATTTTATTGGCAATCTAACGGGGGAGCTCGTATGTTTGACAATTTTGTAATCGAATTAGGAGTTACAAATGTGATTTTCGAAGGATGGTAGCTGTGACATGTGCAGGGCTGTTAATGTATTAAACAAACAACTCTGAGTAGTAAACATGTAACAGGTTCAAAATTGAACAAGACTGAGATATCATAATGCGGGACGAGAGCAGTGAAACCGTTCAGCTGGATCGAGAGGAGTTAAACCCAAGGGAAATGCGACGAGTATATTTGATCACATATAGCCAGGCGAACATGGATATTGTGCCATCACGCGAAAGTTTTTCTCGCATCGTATTAGATGGATTTCAAAACGCCAATCCGGAGAACGATTGTTTAGTTGTTCAATGGGTTTGTAGCAGGGAAGCTCACCGCGATGGGGGAATGCACTACCACCTGGCTGTAAAGTTAAGCCGGCGTAGAAGATGGCTGAGGGTGCGAAATTACATTGACAATGAATATGGTATTCAAGTGAACTTCAGCAGCCGTCATGAGAATTACTACACGGCTTGGAGATATACCACCAAAGAGGACCAGGAGGCCATAGAATCGCCGAATCACCCTGATCTATGGGAGATTGGTGAGCCATCAACGGCTCATGCAAGTCATGCGCACCTGGAAAATCGGCGACTTGGTGGTAACGAACCGCAACGAAAGCGAAAGCGTAAGGCACTAACAATTTATGATGTCTCACAGCTGGCAGTCGAAAAAGGCATTAAGACGAGAATGGAGCTTATGGCGCTAGCCAATCAACAAAAGAACGAAGGAAAAACTGACTTGGCAGAGTTTATTGCAAACAAAGGAGCCAAGGCAGTGGACGAAGCTCTGACTGTGGGCTGGGAAATGCAAAATGCTGAAGCGGATTTGAAGAGGTCGAGATTAACAAGAATTGAGATATTGTACAAAGAACTTGAAAACCCGTGTGTTGCGGGCTGCGAGGGTAAGTGGCTAAGGATGGCGAAAGAAGTTCTGACGCGCAATGACATTGCTCATGATGAGTTTGCACAAGCAGTGCAAACGCTTTTAGAGAAAGGGCGTGGAAAATATCGAAATATTCTAATCAAAGGCCCAGCCAATTGCGCCAAAACCTTCTTGCTCAATCCACTCAATGCAGTTTACAAAACATTTACCAATCCCGCTACCACCACTTTTGCGTGGCTAGGAGCGGAAAGTGCAGAGGTAATATTCTTGAATGACTTCCGTTGGTGCACGCAAATTATCCCATGGCACGATTTATTATTACTTTTAGAGGGGCAAAAGTTGCATTTACCTGCTCCCAAAACCCATTTCGCACAAGACATTGAGTTCGCTCGCGATACACCAATCTTTTGCACCAGCAAAGAAGAGGTTTGTTTAGTGCGTGGGGGTACCCTCGATCAAACCGAATCCCAAATGATGCATGTACGCTGGAAAATTTTCCCGTTCCATTTTCAAATTGCAGAGAAAGACCAACAGATTGTCCCACCATGTGCGCGTTGCTTTGCGGAGTTAATTTTTCCGCAAAGTTAATTGAGTGTTTCTATTTTCATCTAACGAGTCTCCACGAGTCTCCATAACGAGTCACCATACTGTAATCGGTTTAAATTCTAAAATTGGACGGAGTAAGAACAGCCCAATTTCATAAATGGGATGCTTATAAAGTAGATTTACAATTTTAGGTCTTTTTTAACGAGTGTGAGCTGATAAAAGGTGTTTTTTTCATCGCTGTGCAAAGTGATCCACAGTTTGTTGAATTGAAATATCTGATGTTAATTCAATTAATATTTAGTGGAGACTCGTGTACACTTTGAACACGGGAAGCGATTTGAGTTTCCTGGAAAGGAAAAGTGGTAAATAGCGATGTATTCTAGCTCAGTAAGAGCCATTCATCCCTTGACTTCCAAAGGTTGTAATACATGTTGATTACAAAGACTGTATTTCGATCACATACAAAGCAGTTGATGTGAGCATTTTGCATAACTTAATTAGCAAATGTAAACATGATTTTCTTGCCATGAATTTCGTGTACTTTACAATGTATGCGTGCTTTACAATGTATGGTTTAAAATCGCGCAAACAGTTGAGTTCTCACAAGTATGTCCTCATACAGGATTCAAATAAAATTACAACCATGCCATAACTGAATGAAAAAAACAGCGGTAAGAATATACTAAATGTAGCGTACAAGGGTTTTTATTTAAAAAAAAAACAAGAAAAATACAGCGATCAGGACGATAAATATTGCTTAATACAAAGTAGTGATAAAGTTCTGTGAAGTATAATAAACTTTACGTTATGTTAAAAAACAGTGTCATTGAAGTAAATGCACAAAATATTCAATACTTAATTCGACCCCCTTTTTTCGCAATCACTTGATCAATACGGCCAGGCATAGATGCAATTAGCTTATTGATAGTAGCGATCGGAATGGCATAAAATGCATTTATAACTCTAGCTTGAAATTCGTCAAATGATTGTCGAGTTACTTGTAACTCTTTGACCTGTTTCTCTATTATTGTAGAAACAATAGGAAACACATTTTCGATGCAATTAAGGTCCGGGCTTTTTGGCGACAGAGGTAATGAAGTGGAATTTGTTTTTGCCATCGCAGCTTTAGCCAAGGCTGAGTTCTGACATGGACAGTTGTCTTGCAGGAATAAATTGTTCTCTCCCTTCTGCGCCACACGAAACATACGCGGAAAATGCTCTTCAATGAACGAAGCAAAAAATTGACCAGTCATTTTCTCGTATGGGTGACAAGCGATAACACCCTTATTGTAGGAGATGGCCACAATCAACTTCACATATTTGCCACCAGTGCCCTCTTTTCGTCCCTTTGCTAAACAACCGGTAGTGAGACCTTCACACGGTTTTCTCCAAATCCGTGCCTTTGGCGCTCGGGCCTGGTCTAATGGATTTCTCTTGTAGGTAAAAGAAGTGGCATCAAGAAAGAATCCGACTTGTGTTGTCCACACATCAGCACTGTACTCTCTTTTCATTCGCCGAGCAAACTTCAATCTTTTTACCATATCAGCAGTGGTAAGGAGACCTTTTTTCCGTGTCTGCAAATAATGGTACCCCTCAGAGTTCAGAAAACGTTGTACTGTTCTTACGGAGACCTGGCTTGATAAGATTCCTGATTCTTCCATGAGCCGTTTGCAAGTGAAGCTCCCTTCCCTTTCTCGTAAACGCACTATCGACCTCAGTAATTGTCTTTTCTGTCTCGCACTCAACTTCGGACGTGGCCCCGTTTTAGCGCGTTCCTTACAGTCAATTTTCGCAACCAACCGTTCTTTCCTGATTCTCCACACACTTCCACGCGAAATTTGACAGATTTGTGCTACTGCACGTATAGACATACCCTTAACGTTGCATAAATAATATACACGAGCTCGCATCACGCTATTGATAACAGACTTGAAAGCCATCTGAAATTGTATTGTCAGTCGTCCTTACCCAGTAGAACTATACTTCTTATTCTATACTTTTTACTTGCCTCCCTTATATACAACCCAAAAACCACAAATAACCCTAAATTGTTACATCACATCCCTGAAAATAGCAACGTTACGCAAATGCTATTTACACACAACACTCTCCGTCATTCGTGCCCTTGATTTCATTTAATCATAATTGTTGTCAATCAACGCCTCAACGATTATCTCCCAAATACAATCCCCGTCATATTTAGTTGGGACAAGTCACGCATAACACATATTTACCCTAACATTCGCCGTCCTTCCCTCCAATGTTGAATTTTGCGGCTTTGTGGTCATTAAATGGCAAACCAACATTGAGGAGGGAGAGAGAAGGCACGGAGACGCGATGTGTCCCAACAAGTGTGACGAGGATTGTAGGTAAAAGTTGAAACGTATAACCGCGGCTATTATTTGCATGAAATGATCAAACAAATTCAGGATGTCTCGAAAACGCAGACCTCGAAAACACAGAACTCGAAAACGCAGACCTCGAAAACGCAGACCTCGAAAACGCAGGTCGACGCAGACCCCCGAGAAATTGATATCAACATAAATTCGCATCGAAAAATGTATTTTCTTTTTACCTTTAAGTCCGTCCACTGCTTGGAAATTATTTAAATCTACGCCTCTTCAGTTCTGAATCCCGAAGTGACAAACATCTCCCCGCATTGCTGCCTCATTGATAGAAACGTATAAGTTCCTCGAAGTAAGATTTTATCCCTAAAAGTTCTTCTTTTTCCACTATAGCGGCTTATGAATATCCCTTAATTAATATCCCTGTCTTGAGTAGCAAACCGCGAAAAATTGCAGGAAAATAACGACTCTCATTTAAACGGTTTTCGCCGCTTAGTAAACACAGCAATACATCAAAGTGTTTTCCCAGGTGACGTGCCAACGCGTACGGCGGGCACACGACGCGCCCGCGGAACATGACGGGCATAGGCCACTGTAGAACAATAGAACTAATGAAAACTTCAAACAAGGACAACTAATTAATAAGTGGGAGCGACATACAGGAAACTTGGCAAACTAATCAAAGAGACAATAAAATCTAGATTCTAGAAGTTTCGCGGTAACAGTTCTATTAGTGATCTGAAGATTTTCCACCAAGAAAACAAGTGTTTAAAGGTTTCCTTTCTGAAATAAAACTATGTTTCATTGCAGACGGTCTTTAACCCTTAAACTCCCAATAGTGCTCAAAATCACTAATTCACGAAAAGTCACAAATTTCATTCTGTAAAATATCGAAAACCAAATAGTACCGTGCAAAAGTACTGCTGAGTGGGGTTTCATTTGAATGGTCACACCATAGAATTTCGTCCACACAATCAAACATTAGAGCTACACTTCATGTCTCCATAACTGACTCTGTGAGTGATTTTCGGCGAAACAACTCCGTCACGCGAAAAAATGAGTCACGCGATTTGAACATGTCATAACACAGAGAACCCACTCCAGGCTTTATACCGCATAATTGTGCACTAAAAATTAAAAACAGGCTTAAATACTGCTTAGAGGCTCCAGGACAGTCAAGAATAAACACATGGACAACGTTTGATGCGGAATGCAAACTTAAATGGCGGTTTATTGTCAGTTTTTTGTTCGCTTAATAAATCAGCGGTGGCTAGCGTTCCATACACATCCTTATATTTTGCCACTTAGCGGTCTGATCGTGAGCCGCGGTTCCCTGTAGTCACACATAAGAACGCAGTTAAAAGTAACCGGGCCTACCAATACTATTCACACTACTTAACGATATCTATTCCTGTCTTCCTTTTTAGATAATTTCCAGGTCTTTGTACTTTTTGCAGTGGCTATCATGTATTTGTCCAGTTCTCGTCAATTTGCCCGAAGATATTTTCGAAAATAGGCAATAAATTGCGTGCGTACGATGGTATTCGTCATCGATTTTATCGCATATTTTCCAATACGCGTATGCTGCAAAAAAAGAAAAACAGTATACTTTTAATTTTTACTTCATTCTTTGGAATCACATTGCTATTTTGGAATCACATTGCACACTTCTGTAGCTCATTGCTATTTTGTTTACGATGTTGCTTCTATTTTCACACCAGGCTTTGAATGATATTAATGCTTTTCACGGTATTAAAGTTTAGTATCCGCTTCTTCGCAGCTGTAACATTAATCTGTTTTTCATTTTCCTAAGAATTAGAGGCCGTTATTGCTACCCAATACCACTCTTCGCCGCCCAGTAGGGAAACAGCAGGAAAAGCGAGACCAACGTTTCTTAAAGTTTCAACTAACATAAACTCACCGCAAAAAATAATTTAACCCTATAATTTCCTTGTGTTTTAAAGCCCAAGCTGTATTAAATTTTTTGAGGTTGTTTATTAAATATAGAGGGAATACTGGCGCTATTTTAACGAGTGTAAAACAATGTTGCCGTTGCATTAAAACTTAATGTTAAATGAAATAAAGAACTAACTTTCCCGATCCTTTACATGTAAAGGGTACTAAAAACAACAAACTATCCAACTTACTTTTTTTTATTTTATCTTCACGGACTCTAGAAAAAACTGTCATGGGCAAGATAGATGAAATTCTACAAGTCCTTGGTATTGCAGTGCTTGTTGCCAATTTCCTTATCAACACCAATCGTGTTAAAAAATGCATCGAGTTATGCAAGCAATGTCTAATTTACCTGAACAGTATTGCTCTGGTAAAAGGAAACGCATTTGTCAGGGTAACATACACATTCGTCTATTCTCGAATGTTTATAGGGTACCGTCTAATCAATGATTACACAAGTGCGATAAAATGCGGTAAAAAGCTTTTGGTTTTACTTCGCGAGATTGGTGACAGAGTCGGACAAGGGAATGTGGCCCTTGCAATGGCGCAACTGCATAAATGTCAATGTAGATATAAAGAAGCACAAACGCTTTACAAGGAAGCACTTAATATGATGATGGAAACTGGACAAAGGCAAGGACTAGGACCCTGTTACTTTAACCTAGGAACAGTGTGTTTTTCTCTGGGTGACTATACCAAGGCCAAAGAATATCTCGAAAAAGCACTTGCGATTAGCTTAGAAATTGGCGACCTCAACGTGGAAGCAGAAGCTTATGAAAACCTGGGAACTCTCTTAAAGTCTCTCGGTGACTTTGCCAAGGCCAAAGAATATATCGAAAAAGCACTCGTGATTAGAATAAAAATTGGCGACCTAAACGGAGAAGCAGCAGCTTATGGAAACATGGGAACTGTGTTCAAGTCTCTCGGTGACTATGCCAAGGCCAAAGAATATCTCGAAAAAGCACTTGCGATTAGCTTGGAAATTGGTGACCTCGACGTAGAAGCAGCAGCTTATGGAAACCTGGGAACTCTGTTCATGTCTCTCGGTGACTGTGCCAAAGCCAAAGAATATATCGAAAAAGCACTGGCGATCAAAACAGAAATTGGTGACCTAAACGGAAAAGCAGCATGCTACGGAAACCTGGGAAATGTGTTCCAGTCTCTCGGTGACTATAGCAAGGCCAAAGAATATCACGAAAAAGCACTTGAGATCAAAACTGAAATTGATGATCTAAAAGGAAAAGCAGCAGCTTTCGGAAACCTAGGAAAAGTGTTCCAGTCTCTCAGTGACTATGGCAAGGCTAAGGAATATCTCGAAAAAGCACTTGCGATTAGCTTAGAAATTGGCAACCTCGACGTAGCAGCAGTAGTTTATGTTAACCTGGGAAATCTGTTCAAGTCTCTCTGTGACTATGCCAGGGCCAAAGAATATATCGAAAAGGCACTTGCGATTAGAATAAAAATTGGCGACCTAAACGGAGAAGCAGAAGCTTGCGTTGACCTGGGAACTGTGTTCAATTCTCTCGGTGACTATGCCAAGGCCAAAGAATATTTCGAAAAAGCGCTTGCGATCAAAGCAGAAATTGGTGACCTTAACGGAAAAGTAGCAGCTTACGGAAACCTCGGAAATGTGTTCAAGTCTCTAGGTAACTATGGCAAGGCCAAAGAATATCTCGAAAAAGCACTTACGATTAGCTTAGAAATTGGAGACCTCAACCTAGAAGCACTCAGTTACGGAAACCTAGGAGTTGTGTTCCAGAAACTCGGTGACTATGCCAAGGCCAAAGAATATCTCGAAAAAGCACTTGCTATTCAAGAAATTGGCGACCTCGACGGAATCGCATCAACTTATGGAAACCTGGGAAATATGTTCCAGAATCTCGGTGACTATACCAAGGCCAAAGAATATTATGAAAAATCAATTGCGATCAGTAAAGAGATTGAAGCCATTAATATTGAGTTAATTCACCGTACTAACCTTTCATTTGTTATGCTATTGGAAGGCAACATACATGAAGCTGAATCTCATCTCTTTACAAGCATTAAAATATTTGAGGATATGCGAAGTTCCCTAAAAGATTATGACCAATATAAGATATCTCTTTTTGACTTGTATGTTGATTCCTACCACTTGCTCAGTGAACTGTTTCGTGCTATTGAAAATCTTGATAAGGCGCTTTACGCTTTAGAGCTTGGACGGGCAAGAGCCCTGGCAGACTTAATGTTATCTCAGTACTCAGTGGAAAAACAAATATCAGTCAATACACAGACATTGGTTGGTATTGAAAAGTTGATGAAAAGCGAACGTAACTGTATTTGTCTATACATTTCCTATTATAAGCAAAAGATATATTTGTGGATCCTTAAAGCAAACAAACCAACACGTTTGCGAGGAATGGACGTCAATGACTGTTTGCTTAACAACGCATCGATAAGAACTGTGCACGAAGTTTTTTCTAGCGAAAACTTTAGAAAGTTGCACGTCGTAGCTCAAGAGCAGTGCGAAGATCGATCCTGGCTTCCTTTGAACATTAACTACCCAAGGCCTAAATCATTTCAGGAAGATAGCCTCGCAGCACTACGCCTTGTAGAAAAGGAGGAAGACGCGAACCAACAACCCGACCCTACTCTTAATGATGGCTACAACATGATCATTGCTCCTGTTGTTGATCTATTGGATGAGCCGGAAATCATCATTGTTCCTGACCGCTCCTTGTTCAAAGTTCCATTTGCAGCGTTACAGGATGGAAGTGATAAGTATCTTTCGGAGAGTTTTAGAATCCGCATCGTTCCTTCTTTGACGACTCTGAATCTTATTCGGAACAGTCCAGCAGACTATCACAGTCAGACTGGTACACTAATAGTGGGTGACCCTGTTGTCGGTGACGTGCTTTATAAGGGACGTCCTAATAAGATATCACGACTGCCTTTTGCAAAAAAGGAAGCAGAGATGGTTGGACGACTTCTCAGAGGTCAGCCTTTGTTAGGAAAGCAAGCAACCAAGCAGGCGGTTCTTCAAAGCATTAATTCAGCGAGTCTGATTCATGTCGCTGCTCATGGTAATGCCGAAAGAGGAGAAATCGTTCTTGCCCCTCCACCTTCCATTAACAGGACTCCAATAGAAGAAGACTATTTATTGACAATGGCTGACATTTCACAGGTTCAACTGCGAGCCAAACTGGTAGTCCTCAGCTGTTGTCACAGTGCACGTGGAGAGATCAGATCGGAGGGAGTTGTTGGAATTGCTCGAGCGTTCTTAGGATCTGGTGCACGCTCCGTGTTGGTGGCCCTGTGGGCTATAGAAGACGGTGCAACAAAGCAGTTCATGAGTCGTTTCTACGAGCACCTAGTTCGTAGAGAAAGTGCCAGTGAATCACTTTACCAGGCCATGAAGTGGATGAGAGCAAATGGATTTTCTAAAGTGGGGCAGTGGGCACCTTTTATGCTGATTGGAGATAACGTGACATTTCATTTTGGAAAGTAAAGGTTAGTGTGAATTAATGCTTTCTATGTTGCGACTCGAAAGGAAAACGAAAATTAATAAGCTTACAAGTTACGAAAGTGTTTTGCTCAAGTTCAAACTTTAAATATAGAATTATGTAATGGTTAGTGTTATTTAGTTTTCTTTATATCACAGCTATTCGAAAAGTCTATTATGAGCTGACATATGTGCAAGGCGCTTCAAGTATATAAACTGTTTACTCTATTGACATCAAATTACGGGTCAATATGATTTAGAAATGGTGCTATATTTTTTGTAGCACAGCATTACATATTTCCACAGCATTTCATTCAAATTATAACAAAAACAAAATATCCTTTTTCTCCTTTTTATCTCGTTAATGCTCGCAAGCGCAAACGAGATGTAGTGTATGGGCATAGATATGGACTCAATGTCCCTCATTCGTAAACTTTTGTCCGGGGGTACTTCTTTATATAAGCTATATAACGGTAACAAAGTATATGGTTCGTAATACGGTAAGGATTTCAAGATGGGCATCGCACACCGCCACTAAAATTTTTGGGAAGTACCCCCGGACCTATTGTTTATTTCCCCAGGATATTGTCATGTCATCATTTTATTAACTTTTCATATCTCACGTTACCGATCAAGCGAAGGAAAACGCTTGGATACTTTCAAATGGGTTTTTAAGTGGACCTGTTACGTTTATTGTGGTAAAGAAGTAGGGCCTTTTCGCACTAGCAAAAAGACTGTTCATTTAGACAAATTTTCTGTCATCGTCAACGCTTTATAAATGCGGTTGGTTTGTCGCGACTTTACAAATTTTGTTCGAGACGGGTTGATCTTCAAAGGCACCATCGACAAAATTTGCCGCAAGTAAAAAGTGACAAAATCCATTAACCCTTAAAATGCTGAAATTACTAAAAAAAAAACACGTTTTTTACCGTTAATTGATGTTTTTGGCGCTACGGTGCTGAACTTCTCTAAACTTTGCTAGAAATGCACTTTCTCACACTGTAGTAGGATTTTGACGAGGTTTTGATGTAAAAATGTACAATATTTCACTTTTGCGCATGCGCATAAGCCAAAATTTGGACTTTTTTGCGGAACCTTTCCGATTTTTTTTCTTTATTCTCTCTACCTTCTACTCTGTACATCCTTTCTTCTGGCCTGAAAAGTTTTGATCTTTATCAATGGAAAGCTTTGGAAAGGAGACCATTATCAAGTACAGGTATATTTAGTTTCAAAAGCGCTTTTATAACTTTTTTTAAACATATTCATTTGATACGATTGGCGCTACACAGTTCATATCCACAGGTATATTGGCCTGTTTTACCACCAATTTTGCACCAAAAAGTACGTGATCACGTTTTTTTCGATTTTAACTCAGAATGAAGTCGATATTCAAAATGGACAGTCCTGTAATATATATATAGATAGACCAAGCCTAACAGCGTCGCACTTTGAACAAGCTTAATTAAGGTGAAACTTAACCAAGGTGAAACTTAACTAAGGTGAAAGGTTGGAAGCACAAGAATTAAGATTGACGAACGGGCTATTTTCAATTTTAGCAATTCTCAAAAACAGTATTACGCGACTGTCTGCACAGTACATTTTTATAGACCGTACAAAAGTTCACAAAAACAACTTTTCTCTGTCTAGAATAACTAGTACCACTAGTTTCCGAATAAAATACAGTTTTTGTTTGTCAAAAATTGCCCGAGAAACTGATTTGAAAATCAAAAATTGCAAAAATACACAAACATATTTGCATAAGGCGATACGAGTGAAGATAGAACTGTACTATAAAATCAAAGTCTTGTTTTGTTTACATAAAATCGCTTTTCAAACTATCTAATGAATGAACAAACACATAAAAATGGACAACACAATCTTATTTCGAAAAAATTTATTCAAATCTCCATTAGTTTACGTTTAAAAGCAAAACGAGTACCATTTAAGCTTGATTATAGCTCATCGAGTTTAAGCTTTCTTCGATGAAATTCAAGAGATCGATACAACTGAATTTAAGCACGTTTTAAAATCAATTCTCCAAAACTAACAATAACACCAATAAAAAGTCACTCACAGATTGATATCAACATAAATTCTCATCGAAAACTTAATCTGTTTTACCTTTAAGTCCCTCGCTTGCTTGGTTCTGAAATCCGTAGAAAACAAATATCTCCCGCATTGATAAAAACGTAATACATGAAGTTCCTCGAAGCAAGATTTCATCCCTGAAACCTCGTCTTTTTCCACTAAAGCGGCATCTGAGTATCCCTTAATTAGTATCCTTGTCTTGAGTAGCAAACCGCGAAATATTAAGGGAAATAACGCCTTTAATTTCAACGGTTTTCTCCGCTTAGTAAATTCACAGCAAAACATCAAAGTGTTTTTCTAGCTGACGTGACATTCGGCCGTGTAACCGCGCGAAAAACAAAGCCTCGCTTTGGTTTCAACATGACGTCGTACGCGCATGTTTTGCGACGTCATACGCGCCCGCGAGCTAGTCCTGCGCGAAGGCAAGCTAGTCCTGCGCGACGGCGGCGGCGGAGGTCGGGCACACGCGCGCCCGCGAAACATTCCGCTAGCCATGACCATGAAAAATGACGGGCATGGTTCTATGAGTATGGAGCTGCGCAGCCAGGCCTTCGGCCTGGCAAGTGCTCCGCTAGAAAGATCTCTTCGACCTGTATTAGTTGCATATCAAAAGAATTCGCTAACGCGTAAATTAGTGACGTCACAAGTTGTTGAATGGCCATTCCTCCAAATCCTGGAAAAAATCCGGAATTAGCATAATAAGGGTTAAATAAGTTGCTCACATTAGCAGCGTATATTAAAGGTCAAATTGAAAATTTCACGGTGCATTTTTAAAATGAATCCAGACGGTTTGAGGAACTTAAATCCCACTGGAATCTTTGGGTTTTTATATTAGCGAAAATATAATAAATTCAGCTATAATCAATTCAGCGAAATAACGCAATATACCCTTCCTACATATTAGGAAAATCGCCCGATCTGATTATCCAAACAGATAAGCAGGTCAGTAAACTAAACGAAAGGTTGAATATAAAATCACCTTTGAATATAGAATAACCAGGACCGACGTGTTTTTTTGTTAGCAGGCGAGGACAGTTTGTTCCTTCAGTGCTTGGAGAAGAAACCTGGTCACCAACAAGCTTGGCGCAGCAAGATTGTACGGTCTTATGCTTCCTGTATTTTTTGCACGTTATAACAAACATCTAGGATAATGTTTAGTAAGAAATTATTTTTCAAAGGCCAGGTTAGTTTGCTCTGTATGTAACTTGGAATTTATTCGCGCATTTAGGTTTCATTAGCATGTATCATTGAGACGGATATTAGCTAGCCTGTTCCAGGCCCTGACATAGTGAGGAACGCGCGTGATTTTTTTCCTTTTGTTTTTACTTCGCGCGTTCTCCACTATCTCCGATTCTGGAACAGGCTAGATATTAGTATTTTCTGTTGCTCGAATCGCCTTAATGTTTGTGAGAGATTTGATTTGATAGACTTTCGCTGACTACCTAAGGCGCCAGGATCTCTCCAGTCGCAGAATCAGTGTATAGCGTTAATGGACAAATGCACGCACTAAAAACGTATTGTGTATATATTAAGTTGTAATATTGATACATCCCTTAGTTGTTGTTTGCCATATTTCCTCAATTACGCGCCCTCTATGCAATAAAAGCTGTCCTAATATCATGAATCTGAAATAAGCATCAACTTCCCTACTCCGCCTTAAAATTCAGTGCAAAGAAAATGCGCGAAGAGAGAAAAGTTGGTCGTTAACTCATGTTTATTGGCACATTGAAATAAAAATTAATGTCTTCACTTCGAGTTGGTTTATCGAGGTTGTAAAGAAAACACATGATTTTTAAATGAAAATTATGCATGCTTGTTTGAGGAAATATGCTTTATTTTCATTATCAGGTTTTCATAATGTAAATGTTGCAAGTTTTGATTCCTATAAGCATAAAGGCATTGTTAAAGAAGCTAAAGACAATTCAATGTTGTAATCTCTTAAGCAATAGACGATGTTTATTTTCGCTTATTTTTATGAAAAGAAACGACATTTTGAAGTCATCCTGGCTTCATTTTCAAGTCAAAAGGTCACCGTTCAAGTAGAGTTAATTTACACTACAGTATTCAAGCGTCAAAACTTGTTATAGAGTTCATAATTAGGTCAAAGGTGAAAATGAACGTACAGGTGCTGAAGAATGCTAAATAAAAACTTTAGCACGAATTGAGTCTGACTGTGTATTCAGCGTGGGTTTTCGTTCGCGAATAAACAGTATTTCGTGGATTAAACAATCCAGTTTTCCTTGGCATTTCTTTAAAACGGAAAACACTGTAGTCAGCTCAGGATTCTTGATTCCGTGGTCTCTCATGCGTTTTCCAACAACAGAGTATTTATGTTCATCACTGCGCTGATGAAGATGACACTTGGTATAGCCAATATAATCAGCATCACACTGATCACATTTTAAAGTGTAAACAACTCATTGAATTGTCAAAGAGAAACAACGTTTCCAGCGAAAAAGCCATTTCAAAGCCCCTGTAATGAGCATGTCAAGATATTGACCCCTGAGACGATACATTTGCTTCGGGCGTGCGCGTTATCAAAATGAACCATTGCCTATAATTATGTATGTCTGCGTATTGTTTTGCTTTTGGATTTCTACTGCTTTGGCTTTTGTTTTAGTTTGAAGAACGGTATGCATAACTAATATATAGGGTTATACGGAAATCTTTCCGATATCAATACTACGTATCTTACTTGTTTATGTAACCTTGAAGCGTGGAGTTTCCTTGATAGCCGTCATTTCCGCTTTCCTTCTGATTTCCCTTGTTCTCACAGCTAGGCCATGCACTGATGGACGAGCAAGCAAACGTAAACACGATGCCGACCAAAGGAAGCCAAAATGCACTCAGTAAAAGCATCGTGCGGCTGAAAAGTACAAAGTGACGTAGGGTTTTTCGCTCGAACCAAAGCAAATTTCCCACCAAAATGTTTACTAGGTTCCAGTCTTTCCGAAACAGAGTGGGGATATTGACATTGCGCCTGTCAAAATGAGTTAGAACGCTTAAAGGCCGGCACACACTAGGGAACATGAAGCGGGGACATGTTGCAGCGACAGTTTTCCTCGTTTTTCCTGTTTTTGCGAAAAAGTTCTGTTGCGGGGACACAATTTTGTCCCCGTAAACATGTTGCACGAAATTCAGCTGGTTTGAATACGTGCGTCATGAAGCGGGGACAAAATGACCCCAATTTCGATGTCGCATCGCGTGCACTGCTCTTGCAAACTGTCCCCGCTACAAAATATGTTTAGTAGGTCCATTTTCTTCTTTTCTTTTCAGCCACTTGCGTATCCATCGTTTTCGGTCAACATAGTTACACATTTCTTCATCTAGTAATATCATTGACAGTAATAGAACTAGAAGCTACCCTTTCCTAACCATAGAGTCCGCCATCTTTCTTTGCTCGTATACTAGTTCCCAGGCGCCCTTAGTGATCTCTGTGATTTTTATACCTCAATCCGCTTTGTGTGCACCAGCTTGCGTTCTGTCCCTGCAACATGCGCCAGTATGCTGTGCACACGAAGGGGCTTGTCCCCGCTTCATGTCCCCGCAACATGTCCCCTAGTGTGTGCCGGCCTTAAAGCGATAACCGAGCGGGCGACCTCCATAGAAGCCTTTACACGAAATTGCTCACTTCAAGGTCAAAATGACGGGTTTTTTTTAAGTTATTAAAGTATTTTAACGTTTCTAGATAGAATAATAACCATAGTACTGGAATCCGTGTGTGGAGTTCAGAAAAGTAACACAGAAATGCGCGAAATTTTGATTTTCCTTTCAAAAAATAACCTTTTGTGTCAAATTGGGAGCCTGGTGACGAGTGAAAATACTATTTTGGAAAATGCCATCCAATTAAGCGAATAGAAATCAAGACTGATTCAAAATCACGGTCAGAATCACGCGCAGTCAGGAGAGAAGCTTGTGGTAGCGACGAATTTCAGTTTTGTTTATCTGTACCGATAAATGACTGAAATTGATGCTGTTTGTACATAATGTTGACTGTTGAGTCAAATTGTGAACGTTTGGAAGCAAAAATGCGAGAAATGCATGCAGTCCTAGTCCGTCTCTGACTAGAGACACTCATTGATAGTTTTAGTATACTGTAGTGGTAACTTATCAGGGAAACTGAACCATTATCTTTCGGTATCTGCTAATACAAAAACATTCTTTGGCTTTTAAAATGACACCAAACCCACGTGACACTGCGCATGCCCATTTAAGTTCAGTTTGAATGTGAAAAGTTTATATCATCAGCATGACTAAAACCGTTAAATATTCATAAAATATCATGTTGTAATTTCGACAATGACGTCTTTCCGTTTCTCGGAATGTTGCGAAAAGGAAATTGTACTTTAGATGGCGACTGGCGTAGTAGTTAAACTATAAAGTATTAACTTTGTATTTTGTGGCATTTTCAAGTAACAACGCGGTATAGTGACGAAGGTGATCATTTGGTTTTATATAATGAGCTGACTTTTTTTCCATGATGTCATCAATGCGAATTTCGTAGAATTGATATTGATTATCGTGCAAAATAAGTATTAGAAAATGAAGGTGAATAATAAGACGCTTTCCAAATATAGCACGATTGCAAAATAAAAAAAATGATATTTTACTTAATATTACCTTTTTGTAAGTTGTTTTTGATTGGAAAGAAGTGCTTCTGTCTTTTGGGCCGAAAGTGAATTTTATTTTTAAATTTGTGACCAATAAAGAAACAGAAATACAAAACTTACAATTGTTATTTTAATAAGTCCGAGCGGTACTGGGTCTTTGAAATTAGACTATAACCTCACTTGTAGTTAGAGTCGGTTATTTGTCCAAAAAGGTCATACCGTAGTCATTTGTCCTGGTTCAACTGCAGGGTAAGGCGTTCTTTAGTTCCTTTGAGGTAAGCCTACATGTACATAATAAGTTTTTTTTCCAGCTTTTGATCGCTATCTTTCCTAACTCATTCTCTTGTTTGCAATTGATTACCTCGGTCCTTCTGTTTTCAGTTCGGCTTCCGGGTTTACACGATATCTTTTCACCTGGTGCCAATCGGTTTTTTTTAGTGATTTATATTTTACCGAAATGACGACTCCACCTGCCTCAGCAGTTCTTGTGTTAGGCCATTCCTTTGTCCGGCGGTTGGCTCATGACTTTAGTCGAATTTTGACTCGCGAGCTTCTGAGAATATTAGGAGAATATTCCCGTGCATTTCCATGATACAGTTTAATAAACTGTCAAGCTAGAAACCAATTCAGCATGACCTTACGTTATTTTCACTCCCCTTTAATTATTTATGTAATGAGCCAGACTCCCGCAGGTACATTTTCCATACAAATTTATGGAGAAATTACAAAACGATTAGACTCTGATCTTTATCTTTGTAGCTCAGCTACATCTCAAAATTTTAAAAAAAATATCCTGAATCTTTCACCCTCGTATCTGAAGCTTGCAATTCATAATGGCTTCATGAATATTTCATTTTCTACCGAAAATATTTAAGGGCCACCACCTTTCTAGTAGTTTATTTATTTTTTGCAGGGGGTGGAGATTTCATAAGAGGTCTTAATTTCGTATTCTGACGGGCCTTAAATTTCTTTACCAGTTAAAAAGTAGGGCTATAGTTTTTCTGCCTGCGACAAAAAATAACAACGCAGTATAGTGACGAACTCGATTCTATTTTCTTTTTTATATTAACATACTGAGCTACTGTTCAGTTTTATTCTATGATCTCATCAACGCGAATGCTGTAAAATTGATATCAATTGTCGTGCAAAATAAGTATTAGAAAAATAGTGAAAGTAGTTATTTTATGGTCGTTCGTAGACGAATCATGAAAGGTGGCTAAATTCCGCAGGAGGCAAAGGTTCATTTAGATAGATGTTTTAGTTTTTAACATTAATAATATATTTTTGCAAATTGTTTTGGTTAGCAAGAAGTAGGACTGCCCTATGTTCGTAAAGCCACTTTCATTTTCTAAGAAAATTTGGGTCAAAAGAAACAGAAATGAATTTTTCGCTTCCTTTTAATTTAGTACATGTTATAATATGTCAAATCCTGCGAGTACATTTTTTCAAAAACATGTTTGGAAAATTATAACGTGATTAGCCTCTTAACAGCTGCATCTCGCTAAATCTAACGTAAATATAATCTTTCACTTTGGTATGTCAAATTTAAAATTAAAAATGCCTCTTATTTCCTTTCTATGGAACTTTTAGTAGCTGTTCATTTTTCACATTTATGTGATGTGTTTCTTCAAAATTTATGTACCTATATCGCACCCATGCTGACCTGAATAACGGTTTAAATCCCTATTTTGTACAGTTCTGGTCTGTTAAGGAAAAGGGATAGGGGGTGTTGGGTGCTCCCATATAAAAATGCCCGGAGTGCTTGTCAGAAATGTTCGAAAAATCTCCTAAAAGGTACCGGAATATCGTTTGATGGGTTCATTTTCACCCCTTTATTTTTTTCCTCTTCTTAATACCCAAAATGGTAAGGGGGGAGGTACGTCTTCACAAGCCTAATCACTCACAACTGCCAAAGCTTAACCCGGTCTGTGGCATGAAGCGACTGAGAGTATAACTACTCCCCCTGGATGGATTGCTGGTCCGTCCCAAGGTAACCCCCCCCCCCCCCCCCCAGCATTATGTCGCCGGTACCCATTTCTACAACTGGGTGGAGAGAGACAACGTGGAACAAAGTTTCGTGTCTAAACAACAACACGACGGCAGAGACCAGGCTCAAACCACCATTGAGATTCAGCGTTGAATTATTCATTTCTTTTGTTTTTATATGAAAGTGAAGATGGCCAAGGAGCAAAAAAGAATTCATGAGGGTGTTTGTAAACAACGCACATCTACAAAGCTCGTAACGTGACCGCCTGCGAATACCAGGCTTTTTCATTTGACAAGTCGGGTTTGATTTGACAAGAACGGCTGGATAATTTTTTTGCAACGGATAGCACTAGCTCAAATGGCTGACGATTTTTGAACGGATACCCCGAGTCGTTTCAACGGCTGGCGAATTGTTTTTGAACTGCAGTCCGCGCCACACCAACGGCTGACAAATATTTTTGAACGGGTTAAGGTGTTTCCCTCCAGATTCCGTGTAGCCGCACCGTCCATTTTTGAG